>JAAGNO010011222.1:0-61160 GCA_033439905.1 Ceryle rudis
GAGAGGGGCTGTTTACGAGGTCCTGTAGTGAAAGGATGAGGGGTAATGGGTTTAAATTAGAGAAGAGTAGATTTAGACTGGACATCAGGAAGAAGTTCTTTACATTGAGGGTGGTAGAGCAGTGGAATAGGCTACCCAGGGAGGTGGTTGAAGCCTTATCCCTGGAGATATTTAAGCTGAAGCTGGACAAGGCTCTGAGTAGCCTGGTCTAGTTGAGGGTGTCACTGCTCACTGCAGGGGGGCTGGACTAGGCGACCTTCGGAGGTCCCTTCCAGCCCTAGCCATTCTATGATTCTATGATCTTTCTTTTGAGAGCAGTGAAGTATCTCATCCATAATTTAAGTGCTCCTCTAACAGGCACTTAGCAACAAAAGACTATAGCCAAAATCATTATATGGTCTCATTAGAAGGCCATATAACAGCTAGTGATTGCCTATACTAAATGTAGAGATTTGGGCCAAGGAAGGAAAACTGGGAGATGGGTTCCTATAAAAAGGCACCCTAACAGATACCAGTGAAAACTGGCACGTCACTAAAGCAGGTAGACTGGGGGCTTTTTTGGTCATGTACTTGCCATAGTTCAAAACAGACTAGATATATAAAATCGGGTATTTCTCACAGCTTTGTCCAAAATGCACTTCAGCCTGAGAGTGCTTAAAAACCAAACAGCAGTAGGCATTGTGGAGGCCAAATAGAATAAAGAGATACTTGCATTCATAATGTTTATATACTTTACATCCAAAAGCACAACTGAGGTAACGGAGCATGGACTATACAATATAAATGTACATCACCACCTAGCATCAGACAACTTTATCGTAAACTTTAATAACATAGAGGACCTGGTTAGCATGTGGGTGCTATTAAATATCTTTTCAGTACAAATGCATAGCTTAGGCAGTTATGGTACTTCTTCGGCAGAGGATAGAGGATATATATTGAATAGAAACCACAGGAGAAGGGAAAAAGAAGACACTCTAGTTTTGGATACAAAGGCTAGCAAAGGTCTTCTTCGACTTCTTCAGCCCTGTGCTTCAGTGTCTTCCTTCTGCCTGGGGAAGGGACTTCTTACCTGGCCTTCTTGCACCAAAACCACCAGGAAATTTATAAAGCTGTGTAACAAGTTACAATGGTTGGCTAGTGCCAGGGACAGAGGTTTACTTTGATTTGATTGCTCTGTTATTATTTTATATTTGTTTGAAGGAATCAAATTGTTTCTTTTAATTACAGTTTTTTAAATAATTGACGGTGAGGAATCTTTTGGTGTCTTTGATAGGTTTGATTTTGAAAAAAAAAAAAAAAGAAACAAACATTGTATGAAGGGGATAGTTTACTTATGAGGAAGAGGTAAAAAGGGGCAGAAAAATAATTCCTCTGTGGACCAACTCCTCCTCTCCTCCAAAAACCCACATGCACAGCAACAGAATGAAAGTTGGGAACAGAAAGAAATAAAAATGAATCAAGTAATGACAGAAAATTTTAAAAAACCCCAATCAAACAACACAAAACCCAGGAAAACATCCATATCTAAACATCAGAAAGAGATTTTATTTGTTCATATTTTTTCCCCTTTCCATTTGACTTCCTTGGCAGGTAGCCCAGCACTCCATGAGCTAGAGGAAAGAAAGTTACAGTATCACATTGTTGTAGGGCTTGAATTTTATTGCTTTGCTATTACAATTAGGCAAGTATTAACTCAGCTAATGAGGCATAACTTTTTTTTAAAAAAAAATAATGTACAATGGGGAATCATGAATTAGTCTATTGGTCCTCCACTAAAGCCCCCCCCCATTAGACTGAAAGAGATTAAAAATAGTAAAATAATAAAAAGTGATGCAACTTTAAAGGGGCATACTAAAAGCAATGTAACATTACTGTTGATTAGTTGAGAACCAGCCTGAGGGGAAGCTGCCTGTTTTATCAGTGCCCAACCTGCTAGCAAACACCCAGCTAGCTGCAAAAAGCCACCCTGATACTGTAGAAGAAGGGGAGATGCCCAGGATCCCAGTTTTACCAGGCTGTGCGTGGGACACCTATTCATAGTTCAAATTATGAGCTAGAAAGGCACAATCTATGATTTTTGGTGTATTTTGTTGTTTGGTTGGTTGGTTTGAATTTGTTTTGTAGTTTTGAGCATCATCTGGTTTTATTCAAATTATATCATTCTGTAGCTAAAGCTATCATTCTACTGCTCCAAATCCTAAGTGGGAGGAAGTGTCTATACCAAATGTGATTTATGGGGAAAAAAATCACAGGCAAACCAAAATGTCTGGTGGGACTGCACATAGTTAAACTTGTATGGCAAGAAATCGTAAGTGGAAAGTGCAGCAAGGCAAGCAACTAACAGTACAGCTATTGAAATATTGCTTTGACTCTAAAATATCACTTTGGTCATCTCCTATCCTGATTTTCGGGTTCTCCAGTAGGTTGAGCTATAAGCCACAGTGGATGGGGACTCCCTCTCACCAGCATGGAAAGGAAGAGGTCAGGATGATGCTTGGTGGGTACAGCAGGGGATGGTGGGTACCAAGGAGTCTGCAGTAGGAAGGGATGCTGTGACACACAACAATTCTGTGGTTTGAGCCTAATTTTGAGGCCAGTTAAACTGTGTGAACGAAGATGGGAGCTCTAAGAGTAATGAAAGTGAAAAGGGTGAACCACCCTGTGAAAATAAATCGCTTCAAGCTGTAATCTATAGCCAAGGACTTGTTTCTGCTGGGTGGGGAGGGGGGATGACAGGAAAATTAGCCTGAGACGCTTATTTGAATCACTGGTCAGACCATGGCACAAAGCTACCAGACCTCCATTTTCTTATTCATTCAAATAAATTGTTTTTAGCATATATATGTTTACTCTGGCTTCATTTCATCTTAGTGCCTTAAAATTAAATGTTACACTCTGTGCTCATGCGAATGCAGCAAGACTAGGCACTTGGTTTTCATCCTTGCAGGCCTTGTGCCAGAAGAAATCCAGCCTGGTGGAGGGGCTGAAGACTGTGCAGCATTTTGAGGTGAGGACCACAGCCCTCCTAAGGCACATGTGCTTTGTCATTTGAGAAGCAGCCTCAATGTATAGCTAGAGCACAGTTTCTTCTAGGAAAGGATATTTAATATTTATTAGAGTAGCAATGGACAGGCACCATTCATACTTGGGACCATGATATCTATGGGTGCCTAAGACATCATGTCCGACACTTTAAACCCATATGTACTTTAACTACTGCTGAAACTGGAATTTATGCTATGTATCACAGATTACCAATGAATTGGTTCAGATACAAGCTCAGTATCTGCTTCCCTGAATCCCCAGATATAAAGAACATAAAGTTCTGGATATTTCACACTCTTTTGCAAATATGCATTTTTGAAAGGATTGGAAACTAAACTCAGTATTAGAAATCCATGGTAGGTAAATTTAAGTGGCTCCCTTTATTGAAGAGATTTTAAAATTGAGCTTTCTAATAGTATTAGGATAAACTGTATGGAAAAGGAGAGGAGACAAAGTATATTTCCCCACTTATGTAGAAGCAGCATAGTGAATTAAAAGAATTTAACGATCCCAGACAGTGGAACTCAACTACCTATGTACCTTGACCATCCAGTTTCAAAGTCACACAGCAGCAATGAACTTCAGTTGTTCAATCTAATTAAAAACATATAATGAAATTAGCTAACCAAACAAATGTTACTCCATGCTTCTTTAATGGTGACTCTTAATAGCTGCTTGCTTGCAAGACATAAGCTGAAAACTTGGGCATGCAGTAAAAACATTTACCTGTATATTTTTAATTTTTATTTTACAATTAGGAATTGTAGGAGTCAGAACAAGTGATCAATGCATTCAGTTTTGAAGAGTCTGTGAGATTTACTATAGTGATTTAAGGGACTAGTCCAAAAGGTAGCTACTGGCTATTCTCTTGGAGAGGTCATGGAGTCCAGGCAACTGGAGAAGAGCAAAGATCATCCTAAGGTTTAAAGAGGAGAGAAAAGCATGGCCAGGCAGTTATGGACTAGGTATTCTAACCTCAAATACCCAGAAAGATACATACATACATATATATATCACACAATACATTTTGCTAAGCATCTGGAGGATTACAGTGTCTTAAAAAACCATCTAAGATTTATCAAGAATAAACAAATCATGTCAAACTCATCTAATTTATTTCTGTGAGAGGATAATCTAAAAAGTAGTAGATGTTATTTATCTTGTCTTTAGTCAGACTTCTGGTGCTATCCCAAATGACATTGTTATGAGCTACCTGGGGAAATATGGGTTATTATAAAATCACTGTAATACAAAAACAGACTGAGAAGAAAAAATGTTGTGTACTCAGTACTCTTCATTTGTCGGAGGTTCTCTGGCCATCTGAAAAGCATAGCAAAGCAGCCAAGAGAATGCTGTCCTTTGTGTTTCATGCTGTTCACCATTTGCAATAGTAACCTGGATGATAAACCTGCTTGTTTATAGGTATGAATGAATCAAGGCTGAGAGAAATATTTATAGGATAAATATTTTTAAATTAGGAAAGTAACATTTATTAAGAAATACACAAAGAACTGGACTGAGGACTGAAAAAGGAATTGAGTGCACACATATAAATGGGAAATTACTGACCAAGCAGTGGTGGTTTGGAAAGAATCTGAGGAATTACAGTGGCTCAGAAAATGAAGGGAAGTCAATCACATGGATATTTGTCTAAATTTACAGGAGTGCCCTATGTGAGACAGCAGAAGAAACTGTCTGATTCTGCTTGACACTGCTTAGGCATTTACTGGTATAGATACCCAGGTCTGGCCATCATCCTTAAGAAGTGGAAAAACATCATTTGAACATTACTAAAAAAAAAAAGTTCTGTCCGAATTTGTAGGACTCATTACCAGCCACTTATCCCTCCAGATCTGAGCTGAGACACTGCAGTGGGCTGCAATTATCTGCCTGTTCTGCTGCTCTTCATGTGAATTCCTCTTCCTGCCATCCCGGAACTGGCTGTATTAATAGCATTGTACAATAAATGCAACAGTTATAAATCCATTAGTATCCACTGTGCCCTTTGGGATATAAAGCAAATACAATGTACCAGTAAGGCTAAAGGGATTGATGCAAGTCAGTTTAACACAACTGCTGAAGTGAAACCTACATGCAGTGTAAATAGTTTGCATACTGCATAGATTAGACCAACACAGCTGCTTCCCTGTCGTTCAAGTATAGCATCAAAACCCACTCATGGGAAGTTAAAATGACACCATATGTACCCACTGCAGCACAGCATGAGGAATACTGGTATTACAAAGAAAAAGTGGATTTCACTCCAGCTGCTGTCATTTAAAGTTAAGTCCAATTCTGGGTAGCTCTTTTCAGTGATTCCCTTTTCTAATACAGATACCAAGACACAATGCCAAAAAAAAAAAAAAAGTATGCTATATCCACGTCCATAAAGTTTATCAACTTACAGATTCCAGGACAGGTATATCATTCATTGTTTTGCACCAGTAAGCACAGTAACATACAAAAGCATGCAAAATCATTTACGGTACAGAAAGTTCCTGTAACTTTACTCCTCAAGTAACTGGTGAACATTCAAACCTCTCCTGTTTTTCTAGGAAGATAATTCCTGAGATGCAAAATTGAGTTTTGTGTTGGCATTTTCAAAGACACTGTACTTCAGTGAGGTATATAGAAACAACTTGGTAGAGATGTAACAAAACAGGAGCAAAATATTATCTAATACAGATACTCAGAGGCAAGAACTGATCATGGGGTTAAATTACAGTAAGCGGTGGGCTTTTTTATTTTGTTGAAAAGTACATCTTTTACTGGATTCAACATAGTAATAAGATGAAAAGAGATCCACTGGCAAGGGAGTAAAAAAAGCAAAAGTTTGGAAATACTTGACAAAACTAAGATAAATGACAGCTTTTTCAACATCCCATAGACAGGCTGTAGTAGATTATGCTTTCCTGCATCCATGGAGTAAGTAAAATCTTTGACTGATATAAGTCAGTTTAGCACAAATGCTGGTCTGTCTAGTTAAAACCTGCATCTCTTGTTTCTTTTAATAGATAATATAGGTAATATCTAGCTTTCACTCTGAACCCATGCTTTAACACTCAGAGTTTATCCATATTTAATTACAATTTTATCACACCTCTCTAATCAAATAAATTTACTTTGTCCTTCAAGCAATCACCTCAGTATTCCAGTATGTAAAAAATACTTTCATTATGTTTATTATAAAAATATAAATGTTTCCACTACAAATCATTTTACATTAGTAAGAGGCCATCTACAATTGCACAATATATAATCTAAATGAGTAAGTAATGCTTTGAAATACAAGTTAAAGTAAATACATATTGCCAATCAAATCACATCTATACATTGCTTATTGATTGCTAAGTAACAGCACAAAACTAGATATGTTAACAGAAATAAATAAAATGGAAACTATATTTAAAGATACAAACCCAATAATATGGCATGTCATTTTATGAGTAGTTGCATTTTGTTTGATGTCAATAACTGATGCAAGTCCTGTACAGGAAGATGGCCACACGAATTCTAGTATCTCTACTCCACAATGAAGAATTGTACACTGCTATGTATACATATGTACACGGGGAGAGGGAGTATATGATGCTTGCAACAGAGGCCACTTACAGTACAAATCAACTTTCAACAGGAAGAGAAAACTAAACATATTTAAAAACTCTACTTCTAATAGTAAAGAAAAACTAAACTGAATTTATTATTTTACCAAGCATCAGTGAGATTTAATCTTATATGCTGAGCATGCTCAAACAGTGGGCAAGGAACATGACATGATACTACGAAAATTGAAGGTGGGTGGTGCAAAGTTTTCAGTCATTGTCCAAAACTCTAGGAACTGGTCTTGTGTTTTCAGAAGCAATTCACAGATATTTTCTCCCCACCCCCCTCACTCCCGCTCTCCAGTGCCAGAATGAAGCTGAAGAGAAATGTCATGAGGAGTATGTTGTAAAAAGCTGTCCCCACACAGACAATGTCTGCAAATGGATTTTGGTGACTTAAATTCACTAACAATGTCTGATTTAGAGCAATCTCAAGCTGAAGAAAAGAAAGATTCTGAATGAACAAAGCAATGGAAAATACAACTTTTGTATTCAGCGTGCTACATTTCATGATTGATTGTGGCAGATAAGGAGAAGGGTTCTTTACATCTTAAGTGCTTTATTTTAATTTCCTTCCATTTTTCTTTTTTTTTTTTTTTTATTTCAACTTATTTTAAAAACCATTCATTTTTCTTTCAGAAAATATTAATAATTATTATCCTGTGAGTGTGTTTCAAATCCAGTCCTTTACAGCATGCTCACTGCCAACGTTAAAAAGTCTCTAATTCTGCTTCTACTTAGCAATGTGTGATAAACACTGTGTCTCTACATTTTATAAGTCCTGGACCTATGAAGAACAATTTAAAAGCTGATTCAGCCACACAAGTCCTAGGAACTGATTCTTCCCTTATGTGCCCTTATGCTACAAGGAGTTTTACAAACCAAACCAATACAAGAAAGCAAGCATAACTAGTTACCTGCTTTTTTTCATGCAGAGCAAAAAGCGGCATTGCCGTATAGTCATCTGCCACCACACAGCCTTGGACTTTTTGGGATTCACTGCTATTCATCAGAATCAGGTTTAGATTCCAGCATATCAAGTTGGGAATCAGAGTGGTTTCCACTAGTGCCAAAAACCTGATGTCTGTGTGCCTGGCATCATATCTAGAGCATTAAGAATCTCACCTGTACGTTGCACAAGAAATGCCTCACACTGAGATTTAAAATGCTCATTTTCAGAGTGAAGACTTGTTTCTGCTCAGAACTGGGACTGACATGCTCCAAAGCAACAGCTTGAGTTCACTTTTGGGAAGATGCTAAAGATGGAGAAGGGCTCTCAAATCCCACCTTCCAGGCTCAGTTTTCCACCGGCAAATGTGCATGCTCTCCCAAAGATATGGTCCTTTCTGCTTTCTTTCAAAGAACAGGTGCCTAAGGAACCTGTGCCAAAAATTCAAGTCCCCTACAGGATAGCAGTGCCCGGACAGAGGTCTTCTACTTTATATTTAGGTAAAATTGCATACCAAAGCCCCATTTCACAGCTTAATTCATCCTTTTAAACAATCTACTTATTCTTGTCTGGAAGTCACCATCTCAGCATAACTACCAGCAGCTGCCTACATGGTAGCATACCACCCAGTTCCCAGCATCGGGAGCAAAGCCTGCCAGGCAGAAGGCAGAAATGGACCACTCTTCGGTGAACTCAAAGTATCCTCTGTTACTACAGGATGAAACCCTGACTCTTTTTTAATGTTTGCTAGGCAACTCTCTCACCTGAGAATAGGGGTCCTTAATTTGACAGGAAAGCAGGTCTTTGGGAAGTAAACCAGATCTATCTGCTCAACCAGGGCAGATACTGATCTAGAGATCAATATGCACACAATTCTGCCAGAACTCAAGCCCAGGTTAAGATATCACAGCAAATGGAAGGAATCTCAACAAATCCACATGCTTCATCTGGTGTCAGAGCTGGAAAACAGGCCATCTTTCTTTCCCTCTGTATTTTATATTTGATGTTACAACTATAAAATAATCTAGAATTTAACCCTCAGGCAGTTTCTCAGGTTGAACCAGTGAAGTTTTGATAACATTTGGCACTTGGCAATAATGCAGCCAGGTTAAGGTATTTAAGCATAAATATAAACAGTAATGGAAAAAACAAAGGAAATAAATAAGTATTTTAAAAATTAAGACTTGTTTCTATTTAAATGAACACAGTTAGGGAAGCTAACATAATGGTAAAAATTTTTTGTCAACTAACTCAAAATAACTACAAACTTTATTTCTGTGTTCCTTTCTGAAGTTGAAATAGCATATTACAATGACATTATAGTAAATATGGCCAGACAGGTTGTGAGGTATAGTCCTCTATTTTCCTTGCTTTTAAAGAAATAAAATACCTGTTACAGATCTCTTCTGTATAAAAATACTGCAAGTCTTTCTTTCTTCTTGTTTGCTGTATAGATCAAATACACTGCTTTTATGTCCATGGGTTTTTTGTGTTATTCAGTCACTTAATATTCAAATGGCTCTAGGTTTTAGTATCACTGGTTTTTACTTTGAAGGTTTGTTTACATATTTTTTTCTTTTGAAATTTACTGTCTGCATTAACAGTCAGTCAAGAGCACCCACCCTTTAGGATTAACAGATAGAAAACAAGTTCACTCCTATTTTTAAGGCATTTATACTCAATATTTGAGTGTCTTAGTGGGTTTGAAATTTCAATCATTATGTTTCCAAAGCTGCTGTAAAGAACTCCTTTAAATTCTGACGTTTATCAGCCATCACTTTTGCCTTGTGATGCAACCTTTCGCTTTTTTTCTCTCCTGAGCCACATCATTTTGGTACCTTACACAGGAACAGGGTTGCTCTTTGTATGAGTTTCTAGAGCTTTGATACTGCTAACAATCTTCTTTTGAGGCCCCACAACTGTAACGCCAACTTTCTTTACATCACTGGAAGAAAAGAGAAGATGCGTTAGGTGAGCAAGCATATTATCTCTGTGTTTCCAAGTGTTGATGTGAGCAAACAGCAATCAACTCATTATATATTGCTGCATTGGAAGAGACTTCAGGTAGGGTGTTATTGCTGAAATATGAAACCCTGGTACAAAAAAAATACTGAGAGCCATTGTGTGAAAACAGCAGGAGGTTGCAAAAAACCAGTAAAAACCCATTTAACCTTGTTGTGTTCGCTTAGCTGGAAGAAAAGACAATGCAACAGTGTTCTCCAGTGATACATGCACTGGGATTTACGGGCAAGGTGTTCACTTCTGGGCCAGCTGCAATCTTGATCTTCTCTAAAATCCCCATCCTCCTATCAGCCTGATTGCTTTTCCTGAGCAGTGCTGATATCTCACCATTATGTGTTGAGATCTCTGAATGGTTGTCTTAACTCTGGTATCAGCACTGAGATTAACTGCCTTGTGGCCAAGCTTCCACTGTCTACCTTGCTTTTCACCTCTAGTTTCTCCAGGTCAGCCAAGTCTCTTTGTTCCTCGTGCAACACAGAAGTGGTTTAACACTTGTGAAGGGCTAATTAACCAGTGGCTCAAGGGAAATTGAGCATTCCTAGAGGACTTCTGCACTGTCCCCAAAGGGTAATTGTTATAAAATCCATTAGCAGCCTTTTTATAGTTGCAATAATACACTAATTAATGACACTGATGTGTTTAATTGTCAGTGCAGCAGCTGGTGCTTACTTCTTGGTAACTTGTTGCATATCCAGCTAGCTCAACAGGGAATAAGATTTCCTTCGGTAGAAAGTTCATAACCGTACTTGATGACTTTTCAGGTGCTGAGAGAACATTACCCAATTCTTCCTTATCACAAGAAGACAGATTGCATTTATGTACTATAAACTTGCAAGTTGTAAACTTCCAAGTTTAGCATGTTTAAATGTCAAAACTAAAGGCAGGAGGAAGCTCAGCCTCTGAATAGTTATGAGCATGTAGAAGGAAAGAAGCTGCAAAGAGTTTGCTCTGTCTCACCTCGTTTGATGGGACAGGTGATAAGGGAAAAGATTGGTATATATGCCAGCTGTGGGGAAACCCCCCATATAAAAGGTAGAATATAAAGAGTCAACAGAGAAGCTCCTAAACTGTAAGCGAAAGAAAGTGATGCTGGTATACCAGACGATGCATTGTGCTACAGTATCAGAAGAAACTGGGAATTTCCTTGTCACCAGTGAGAAAAAAGTTATGGGACCATGGCCTTCTCCCAGTCACCAGAGCATCTATGTTTCCTGCATGTGTATTGCAACTATAACAACAATTTACATTCATCTCTTTACATGTAAGAATATTTTAGCTAATAACTGGAAACCCTGTATAAAACTATTACTCCTATGCTTATGTTTAGACTTGTACCTCCAGCCACAAGCAATGATAAAGAGCTGTAGTCAATTCAAACTTACTCTGTAGAAATCTTGGCTATCGTATCACAGGTACTGTACTCCACGCCCGTGAAAATGTCTTTGCACTGTCCTGTCCGAAAACCATTGAGCCATTCACCTGTTGTGCGGAAGGCTGAAATGTCAAGGTTACTTTGGTCCAGGAGAAGATTTGATGGCCTGAAATAAAAAAAACAGTATGTGATGAAAGTTAGGGAGCAGGGTTACATATGGATTTATTTTGTGTCTAAAGTTAGCACTGGCATTGGTAGAAGCTTCCAGGTTAGACACGGCTTTCTGTTTTGTCTGTGGAAGTCACCTGCTGCTGAGGCCACCACACGTACTCACATTGGCAGCTCTTACAAATGCTGCATAATCACCTTGCCTAAGAGCACCAGCTTCTCATGCCCATGTTTAAATTAGTGAAGCATCTCCAATTCATGAAGTGTATTGTTACCTTACAACTTAATGTGATAAGCTTAATTTAGATTATATTTATGGGGTTTACCTAGTCCCAAACAGCATGCAAATGATGCATACTCTAGATTCCAAGTTGAGCATGTTGGTAGAATTGACATATCAAATGTTCAGAGTATTGCAGCACACTGACAAATCCTAAATGCTGCTACTAAGTTAGAAGCTCAAAAAGTAAGACACTAGTAGCTTAAAAAAAAAAAATCAAGTCTAAAAATCAAATGTTAAGTGCATTTGTAAACAAAATCTAACTGCATAAGATTTACATTCTGCAGTGCACAGAGGCATAAACGCGGAAATTTGTTATTACATACAGTTAACCAAATGTAAAATTCAATGGCCATGTCCAATTTAAAACTGATGCTCACTCTAAGCCTGAAACTTCCATAAAGATATTATACGAATAAATTAAAAGTGAGAACTGAATCAAGTCCTGTCTTTGAAATTAACTTGGTGCTCATGAAAGATGCTGAACTGATATGATTTTTATCCAAGTTTTCTACTTAGAAAATAATGAAGAAACCAGTAAAAAACAAATAAAATCAACACAATGAATCAAACAAAACATATGTTCATGCTTCTTTGCTCATTTAATCTTTTTCTACCTGCATAAGTCTATCTAGAAGCTACTGAGAAAAAATATCCTTCTCAAGCAGGGTACATTGCAGCTGACCTTGCACCTGGTGTACTGCAAACAGCAAAGATGGCTGTTCCCATACTGATCCAGAAATTCATTTCTGCCTGGTACAAATACTCCTGTTTTCATGGTCTTGTGAGCATACTGTAATTTCTTATTTGAGAGCATCAAGACTAAAAACAAAAGCCAGCCCATGAAGCCACCAGAGTCAGGCTCTACCACACCTCATTTTAGCCATCTAAAAATACCACAAATAGGCCCAGCTAATTTTCTGAACTATTGCTGCAGTCCATGGACAGACACGGGCATTTCCAGATAGGAGCTTGTTTTCTCTGAAACAGGTCTGCAAGGCAAACAGCTTGGAGGAGACATGCAGCTCCCTGAGAGGTGAACCTGGTTTAGGCTGTTCCTCCTTGCTGGCTTGCAATCTTATTCTAAGGTGTGAGACAAGCCCCTGAAGAGAATTATGATCAGTCATTTCTTTCTACTGACAAGGCATCTTACTAATTCCAGTTACCTTTCTCTCCCTGTGCTAATTAGTACCATAACGTCTTCCTTGACTCTATTTCTGCATTTTCCCCTCCACTGACAAACATATGTCCATACTGGACAGGTTTTTAGCCTCCGTTCAGAAATATACATGCTCCACTTTTAAGTTTAGCTCAGGGGCAGCTCAGGCTGAAAGCTAAGCACATACTTAGCTCTGCTACTATGATGGCACTGTTCACAAGCACAAGAGACTGAACTAGAGGATGTTCAAGGTAGTTATCACTGCAACTTTACACTGCCCCATAGTTCTTTTTCCCTGTGGCTCTAGTGAAACATCATCTGCACAGGAGCCTTACTACTACAGCTGAATCCATCTGAAGTGACTTATGTCACTGAAAAAAAGTTAAAATGAGAAGTGGTTAGACTAACAGCATAATTTAAAGGCAGTGATTACACAGAGTAATGGGTAAGTGATAGCTACTGATACTGCAGAACAGATCTGCGTTGTAAAACATTCTCTTCACCCCAAAGTCAAGCAATCTCTGAGCACTGGAAAAATTATAAATGGAGTGAGATTTTAAAGGCACCAAAGAAAACAAACTATTTAAGGTATCAGTGAATTTAAGCTCAAAAGCAGCCTGGAAATTCCAAACAAAGCTTCTCAAACCCAGCACAAGTCTTTATAAAGTTTCATCAAGATCAGCATCACTACAACAGCATACCCTTGCAGTCCATCTGACTTGCACTGGAATCAGGAGATACCACCTAAGTTACACTGAGACTTTTACCTTTTATCTTTCAAGAAAAGAATGGTATAGCTTTGTGAAACAATAATTTCTGTTATTGGCTCCATATTAAGCAGCCCCTTCTACTTCTGATGTTTTGCCAATTGTTATAAATCATCTGATTTCTTTCAGGCCCAGAAAAATAATTTTAATATCATCTTCTCTTCTGGGATTGAAGGCCATAGTTAAAGATCTCACCAAGACGCTTGAAAATCTTAACTTCAAAACAACAAATGGACATAACATTGCTGTAGATTCACCATCAATTTTCACCAGGTTTCAGAGCAGAGATGTCCCTGATGGGACACCTTTCACATGACTACCTTCCCTCTGGAGTCCAAACAGGACAAGGAGCTGCTACAGATGACCATGATCACTTGTATCAACCGCAGACCCCACATCCTGTGAACAGCCATAGATGGAAAGGAAGTGACAGAAGACACTATAAACCTGCTCTGTCCCCAGAATACTAAAGCAGAGAAAGCACAACATAAAAACCAAGCTGATGACAGAAGATGCAGCACAATTCAGGTTACTGATCTCATGCTAAAAAAACCCTCTTAGGCACTAGGTGATACACAGCTTTAGAGACCTTCCAGTTAAAGGCTCAGGCTTGGTAATCAGACCCAAGATATTTTTATTCAGTAGCTGTACACTCCACATCTCCCTGACTACTGTTTGTCCCATGAAAAGCTAATGTTCTTATTTATAGTTTTCTGGGTATAGTGTCTGGAATCCCAAGGCATTTATTCAGAGTATTTATGAAGTGTTCTTATGATAAAGCATGGAGATTTTTTTTTTTTCCCAGCCTAGTAGGTCTTTTTAACTTAAATCTAATAAAACAAGGCATGACTCAAGAATCACTAATGAAAAAAAAAGTATAAACAAGTTGAAACAGAACAGGTCTCTAGGATTAGGAGTTAGAGTTGTCCAAAAGAGCTTTTATGTTTATTACTTGGATCAAAGTATCATCAGGACAAAAAAATATGACCTAATTTTAATGCAAGTGACCTCAGAATAACCAGCACTGTAAAATATAATTTTTCTTCTTGTAGGATTCCAAACAAAAATTAGTTACTTTCCTCCTCAGAGAGGACATCTGGACAGTTTATCAATGAAAAGGAATTTGTCTCACTGCGAAGAGTCTGTGATGTCTCCTTGCATGCACCAAGGGAAAGCTGGGCTTTCAGAGCATCTGCACACATCGCCAGTTATTTCCCCCTGACCCAGCCCCTAGACAGAAGGTCTGAACATGAAATTTATGGTCTGGGTGATGTGCGCCATGAGCTCACACTTTACTAGACAAATTAGACGGGTTGCAATTCGTGCAGCTGTAAACGACGTCCTGCAGGGTTCCACCTGATCTTTTACAGCTTTTCATAAATCAGTACCTACTAGCTTCAGAAGAGAGTCATTAAAAAGAAATCATGGAAATTACATGTTTGCTCAGGGGAAGTGAAATAGAACATTTTCCTCTGTCTTTTCTTCTCTCTCCTTTTTTCTGGAACTTTTTTTACTTTGTTGCTTTGACCAACTATGATATAACACATCATGTCATCTTTTGACAGTCACAGAAAGACTTTCCATCCTGTTCATCCTGACTGTGTGCCTATCTACAGAGTTGTACTTACTGACATGTGGTGCCTTGAAAAAAAAATCAGCAAGACTCAGGTTAGAGAGACAAATTTAACAATGAGATGGCAGTAACAAAACACCCTGTTGCTGAAAGCTTTCTCTGGCTGTGCCCATTACGTTAACAGTTGGAATTAACCTTTGAGTCATCTGCAGCAGTGAGGAGATCTATAGTTTGTTATCATTACCATGCCTTTTTGTCACAGCATGGGAAAACTTTTGCTGCACCATATAGTAACAACAGAGACCACAGAAAAACTTCATTAGAACCCTTCTCAATACAGCATGATCATCTCATCACTGGTCAGCTGCTGCTTGGCAAGAAAGGGATACATGAACTTGTAAAATCCAGGAACCGACACATAAAAGGAAAATGTTCTGCCACTTCTTCTGCAAATATACAGAGAAGTTGTGCATGTACAATCCTGGACTTTGTATTGCAGTAGCTTCTCTTGTTCCATCCCTTCCTCCAAACAACACAACCTGCCTTCAATTTTTAAATCTGGACTTCCCCTTTCATAGTCATTTTCTTTTAAATGGATAAGTATTTAAAAAACATTAAGTAATTTCCTGTGGCAAATTATAGGTAACTAAAGTTGATTTTGCAAAGTAAAACTACTCCCTAGAAGGGAACCAGGCCTGATTTGAACACAAATCCTACATGCTTATGATTATGGCAAGCTGAAACACACAATTTGTGTCTAACAAGAAGGATATCTTTTATTTCAAGAGAAAAATAAACCAATAAACAACAACTGGCATAGAAAGAAAATTTTAGTTTTCCTCATCAAGACGAACCACATGTATACATTTGTATCAACAGGAAATGAGTAAATAAATGCCATGCTGAGAAGCAGAGTCATTGTGTCAACTTGATTATACCTGGACCTTAAAGATAAGAGGTTTTGGAATTCCACCTCTTTATTACCAGTTTTAAGGTAGTGTTAAAAAAAATTGTAACTTAGTCCCTAAAATACAATTCACCTCTTAAGAGTGGCACATTTGCTTTTCCCAAGGGCCTTCATATTATGCTTGCACGCACTCAGAATAAGCAGGTTGTGCCTACTCTTTCAAGACAAAAGAGAGCTAGAGAAAAGAAGAGAGGTAATACAAATAACCAGGAAAAGAATGCAGATGATGCTGATGGCCTGCTGCAAAATGATACATCTCTCTAAATACCATCCTGGACTTCTGAATTTCTGGATCCATATTGCTTGCTGGCAAAAATCTTACACAGCTTCCTCTAGGACAACGAGCAAACAAAATTTCAGCTGCTCCATAGGTCAGTCCTCCAGAATTCCCTATTCCTTTAGCTTCCCCTCAGAATATGGTTTTCAAGGGGCTTATATCTTTTCAGCATCCCAGTAGGGTAAAAAAAAAAGTCATATGCCTGGGTGTATCAATGCTCATCAGGTTTACTCTCCCCCCCCCCCCAAACTACTGAAGGCAAAAAATACCATCACGTTGCTGAAATGGTTTTCTTTTTCTCCTAATACAGCTTGAGCTTTGCTCTTAAACTTCAGCAATTGCATGATGTGGCCACTTCCTGGGATTGATAGCTGGCCCAGAGACAGACCCTTAATGGCAACCAGTCGTTATTGTTAGGATAGTCTATAGGCTTTTTACAAGAGGGAGAGCAAAATGCCTCAGAGAGCTCTTAAAATTCTTTTCTGTCTCTTTGCATGTACCATTTGCTATGTATGACTTGCCCATATATCTCACATTTGGCTGTATTGCAAATGTCTACAGACTCTTGCTACGGCACTTGCAGCATCAGGCAACAGCTCCGTGGAGGTTCTTTTTCCAGCATTTTCAGAGCAGAACTGCCGTTAACGCTAACGAGGGCTTCATGTTGTAAAGCCAACACATCGCACTGAGAACAGCAGAACAAAATCCCTTGGAATCACTGTAAACAGCAAATGCTCACGATCAGGCCACCCGCTGATCTGCCTGCATTACTATTTAAATTATACAGTACTCAGCTCTGTCTGCTGTGAATTCTGGCCTGAGTTTCGCGAGCAGAGTCAAATTAGAGGTGCGAAACTGCAAGTAGATATTTTACTGTCTCTGTTAACAGTGAGCCCCAGCAACTTTTAACTTTGAAGGAACAACTGATGATTCATGTCTGCCTCAGGCACAGTATTAATGACTGCTGGAAAAGTCAGATGAAAATAGGGTTTTTCTGTCTCTGGCATGCTAACTAACTGAAGTCCCTAAAAATCTGCTCAGTCCTAACTCCTGGATTCCCTACACAACCCAAACTATGATTAGACACCACAGAGTATAATTTACTGTAATCTTTCATTTTTCTCTGTGATTTGTAATTAAGTTTTACCTCTCTCCATAAATTCCCTATTTTATTTTTAACAGACTTCAGAAAGAGAGCTAGCATTTCAGGCTAACGTTACTTGAATTCTTTTAGAGTGAGCAGTCCATTTTGGGACATGGATCACACTGTTCCTGGGTTTTGAAGCAGGCTAAAAATTCACACGTAGGCTTGCATTACACAGCATTTGGCCGAACCTGGACCCTGTTGTTAATGTTTGGACAACCACAAAGTGTAAGCCCTCTCTGAAACACTCCAAGTACAACTGACAGCTTCTTCTTTCTGCCCTCCAGCCTCAATGTTCCTAGCAGGGAGAAGCAAACAAGCAATATCACAGCAGGTAAGCAACAGAGATAAAGCATCTGATGCCTTCTGACCCGAATGGCAAAAAAAGGGAATTTCTCAACAAAATGTTTAGCCAACACAAATAATTGTTTCATTGCAAATACTATTGTAAAAGCAGGGCTTCAATTATGCTGCATAATGGAGCAGTGTGAATTTTTTATTTGACTTGTTCACTGCTCCTATTGAGTTTAATTTTCATAAATATCCTACCAAGCTAGCATACTAAAGAGTTTCCACTGAATCATCAGATTTTAAGTGGAAACAAACTTTGTGAGAAGCAAACTTCAAACTTTAAACAGCAAATGATGCCTCTGGATATTCAAGAGCAAACATGCTTGACACCAGTGAGAGTGCCACAATGATGGACAATGGACAGGTTCAGCAGAGAACAATTACAACCAACTATGCACAAATAACAGGATGTCCAAAAACTGCTCAAGGAAATTAGTGCATTGAATAATTCAAACAACACATCAAATGCAAGAAAATCAGGACAGGGTTGTAAACAAGTTGCCAACACATGAAATAATGTATGAGGAATTATTCATACACATTTTTAAACACTTTTGTATTTTCATCAGGAAGAGTAATTGACCATGACCCCCTAAATTTCCTGGACTATATTAAAGAATTTCAGCTATGCTTTTTCTGAAAATAAGTGGCTCTCTTGTTTTTCTAGCCTTAGCTATAACAATAGCAGTAGGACTCATATTTTAAATGGAGAACATATATAAAAGAGATCTGAAACCAAAGCTACCTCCAGTGCTGCAGTACAATCCAGTAATAATGCTTTATTTTCTTTCAATGTGGTTAAAGAGTCATGAATTATAAAAAAAGATGTATTTTAGGGATTAAAAAAAAAAATCCATGTAACTGTTAATAGATTGTTTTTTAAAAAACACATTTACACATTTTGTAAACTTCAGTTCCAGAGCCTTCAATAAAAATCTTAAGAGATTTTATCCATGTACTTTAACTGTCATTTAAAATCACAAAGAATAAGTTCAAGCTGCATATTTGTTATTGTAAATCAAGAATAACTTGACTGAGATTGATGAGGTACCTCATTCTGGAAAAAAGAAATTTAGGGTTAAATTTTAAGTTCTATACACACGAAAAGGTGCATAGTTAACATGCATAATGGCCTTCATTTTGAAAATAGTATAAATATAATTTTAAATGTCTTTTTATTTTGGTAAGCAGCATTATTTCTGTAAAAATCTGGTTTGGATTCCCTGTTTCGAATCAGCTTTTCACTTTTTTTATAGCTATTCAGAAAGTTTACATTTTGCAACATGTAACATTTATCACATTATCTAGAGCAGGCTAGTGGACTAAAATGAATGTTTGAAATTACAAAATTAAAACCTTTCTTCAGAAGCTTCTGTCTCTAAAAACACAGAATCAGATTTTTAATTCTTTGAAAGTATCTTAATCCCAAGGGCTGACTGGAAAGCATTTTGATTGGCTGATGCTACAAAGAGTGCTTGGAGAGCAGAGAGAGGAGTCTACAAAGTGCAAGAGAGCACTCTGAGAGCATTTTGTGCAGGAGAACACAATGATTAGGGGACTGTAACATTTCTCTTATGAGGAAAGGCTGAGGGAGTTGGATCTTTTTAGTCTGGAGAAGACTGAGGGAGGATCTTGTCAATGCTTATAAATACTTCAGGGGTGGATGGCAGGAGGATGGGACCAGGTTTTTTTTTCAGTGACAGGACAAGAGATAAAGGACACAAATTGAACATATGAAGTTCCATCTAAACATGAGGAGGAACTTCTTTACTGTGAAGATGACAGAGCACTGGAACGGGCTACCCAGAGAGGTGGTGGAGTCTCCCTCTATCTCTGGAAGCATTCAAAACCTGCCTGGCCACATTCCTGTGTGACCTGCTCTGGGTGAACCTGCCTTGGCAGGGGGGTTGGACTACATATCTCCAGAGGTCCCTTCCAGCCTCTATCATTCTGTGATTCTGTGTGAGCCAGCCTTGTGTTCTGTCCCTGTTTATGAAGTCAAATGGCTTTATTGAAGCTTACTGCTTCAATTTGCTGAACATGCTCTGTCTTTTCGATCTATTCCATGCTACAGGTAGCTCCCTGTCAGAAGAAACAGATGCTGAATCCTGTTAAAAACTACTGGTTAGCCTATGAGTAACACCTTCATCTTGGAGGAAGTTTGCTAATTAATCCTCCTGTGAGGAAGGTAATTTATATTTTCAGAAAGAGAAGTTTCCTAAACAAAAGAATCATTTTAGAAGTCCCATTAAGGCAGCTGCCTTCAAAATGGAAGATGTTTTGACATTTTCCAAAATAACATGAGGACCAACAGATTTTGCAAAACATTTGATAACTGCATTTCTAAATTGAAAACTGTTTCACAAATGTGTTTGAAACCACACTATTGGCATCTTATAAGTGGATAGAAATCACCGGATAATATTGCAGAACTCCCAGTAAGCAGTGAGACGTGATGACTTTCCATGTTAGATGCTTGGGCTAGATATGAACTGAGAATAAAGGTACTGAACGATAAATGTCTCATTAAAATCTCCTTCCTCTGAGATCCTCCTCTCAATTTGCAATGCAGAACAAGTAGCATTTTCTGTGAAGATCCAAGGAAACTAACAAAATTGTCAGTTACTAACTCTGAGTAACTCGCAAAATAATGAACTTTTTTACAACGAAGACTATCGGATGTTTATTTTTTGTATTCCCTATATGACACAAATTCTGGCAATCCTTGCACTTAGATATAGCTATTAATATAGCTAGAAACACACACACATATAAATGGAGGGTGTTTTCTCCCCTTGTTTGTAATCTAATTCTTTCCTCCCTTCTTGCATATGTGTGCTTGCAGTATAAAGAAACAGCAGCAGCAACACTTGACACTAACTTTCACTTTACCATAAGATTATACAGAAACAAAAGCAAATACAGAAGCAGGTTGGGGGTTTTTGTGTGTGTGTGTATTCCTTGTCAGTTTTGAAATCAATCACAGCCTTGGCAGAAATTCAGAATTTCTAAAGATCATGTGTTGCAATTAGAAACATTTTAAAATTTTTTTCAACTGATTTTTCTTGGCAGAGGCTGTGGATTAACTCCACTATTCCTGCTTTATAACAGGTTCATGAAGATTAAGTGCCTTTTGTCACACCTACATCACAGATGTGAACATAAACAGAAACTATAGGAAAGCTGTCATAATACTTGAGTTACCTGAATCCCATATCGCAACCCTTATACCTCAAAGTCACACTATTCTCCAATAGCTTAATTCACATTGGGACATAGAAATGCTTTAAGTATGTTCCTAATTATAAGCTATGTTTTAAATATACGTTTTTCAAATGGCTGTGTGAAAATAAGATTCATATAAATAAAATGATAATATACATTGTAACTGTAGAGAGCCATCATATATATACATATAAAAGATCAGAACCAGAAATAGAAGAAAAAAGTTAAAAATATAAATAAGTGGGAAAAAATGTAACAAAGAAAATGAATTATGAGCCCATTTAAGACTTGGAAATTATAGAAACTATTTTGAGTTGCATGACTCTTAGGTTACACTTTTTGATTTCCCCCACAAATGAAACAACTAATAATCCCTTTCAGACCACTGCCTCACCAACTGGCTAGCAGGTGGGTGAAGTGAGTCGGTCTCTCCTACTCAAGTTGAGAAAACTTTCCATCTGCTTTGTATCTGCATGAAATGTTCACAAACGTGAAGTAATTCACAATGGACTAAAAAATAATAAACTCGAGAAGAAAAATAATGAACTTGATCAGAACTGGAAGAACTATGAACTCACTTCCACCCTAAAGATATCCAAACAACCTAAGGACTCTTACAAAAAATGATCATCATGCTCAGAAAACAGGAAAGAACAGCAAGACATAAATCAAATAAAAATATCATGAGTTTGTGCTTTAGAAAACCACATGACTTGTACAACTTTTTGTGTACTGACTTCTGTTTCTACAGCCCTTTACAAAGCTTAATA
This sequence comes from Ceryle rudis, assembly GCA_033439905.1. NCBI lineage: Eukaryota > Metazoa > Chordata > Aves > Coraciiformes > Cerylidae > Ceryle > Ceryle rudis. The sequence continues at coordinate 21,675 of JAAGNO010011222.1, forward strand.
ACTCCAGGCAGCCTAAAGGACACAAAACACCCATTTGTCCACAAACAGTGCAGGTCTTGTTAGCAAGAGCTCAAGGTGGCCACCTGATTAAAAAGTGAATTTTGACAGGTAAGAAAGAAATCAGTCATACTCTGTACTTTACAAGGAATAGGAAAGGAATTTTCATGTGGACTGAAGATGAAACACAACACCAGGAAAGGTATTATGAAACGTTTGCTGTGCTGAAGTTACAAAAACCTTTTGTCAGTGGAAGGTTCACAAGCACGTAGAATAGTCTGCAAAGAGATGATCAATAAGGATAAAAATGTCCCCTTGGGTATCAAGAAATTATTAGATGCCATGGAATGGCCAGAAGGGACAGAAAACTGAAAAGGAAATACAGAATTGAAGGCTTTGTTTCCTCTCCTGTATTCCAACGAGCTGTTAGTGTAAAACATGCCTGGGCTACAGCCTGGAATCAGTCATACAGTCAAGCACATCCTTCAGCTAAAGTAAGTTAACAGTAAAGTACCAGAGGACAGGGATATCCTATGCACCTCCAGCAATGTGCTTTTAAATAGGATACAACAGTGCTGTGACTATGTTAAACAAACAACAGCTCTAAAATCTGTAAGAAGAGACAAGCTTTGCCACTGCAACAGACATCATCAGGTTAAATACTGTTCCTGACCAAGTATATTCTGAACACCTATGAGCATATGGTGGGCATAAAGCTTTAGCATTCTTGCAGTAGCATCACTGACATAGGTAAAAGTGAGCTGAGACCTCTATAATTTAGATTAACTGTTTATTATGGGTATGAGGAGAGGTGCTGCAGGAGTACTATAGCCTCAAATAACTGAGAGCAGGCATTTGAGCCGGTGTAATCCCCAGAGCCCTCGGGGTTGAGTTGCAGACTGTTTTCCCTCTGCAGCATGCCTGACCCACTTCGGCTGCTGACAGCACAAGGATACCGGCAGGGATCCGACTGTGTGTCTCCTTCTTGAGGGGTTGCCCTGACTCACCACCTCTTGCTATCAGTTACATATTTTTACGTAAGTCTACAGCAGGACCCAAACCCGTTTTAAGTCTGGCTCCTCATTCTTCTCTGTCGAGTCTGTCAGAAAGCAATGCTGAATCTCTAGTGCTCAGTCCCTGGCCAGCAGCAGCACCACCAGTTCTCACTGCAGAAGGAGCACATGTTACCAGCAGTGCCTTTCTATAGGACACGAAGCAGGTGTGGAGCTGCCTGCAGCTTTTCAACCAGGTCTGAACTTTGAGATTAGTCAGAACCGTCCAGCACCCCTCATGCTGTCATACCTAATTCCTGATCATACTCAAGCTTAAGGATAGCCTGGCTTGGTCAGCAGACACTGATAGGGAGACAGAGTGAGATGGAAAGATCACGGATCATACATTCCCAGAACTGCAACAAATGCCTTTCCAGAGTGGAAGGGTGTGGGATCACCCATGCCACAGCCTCCCCATCTGTTACTGGACAGCGAGGAGCTGCAGAGATGGAGAGATACTGAACTGCTTGTGTATGCAAGGGGTGCAAGGACACAGCAGCAGCAAAGTAATTGGGAAGGAGGGAAAAAAAATCACTTTTGACATTCCTCTCTTCAGAAACGTGCTCTCTATCAAAGCCAAAGGAGCAGCTTGTCATGAGGAGCATTCTACTGAGAGCTCACCCAAAGCAGCTGTAAGAAGTCCCTTGCTATATTATCAGCCTCCTTCCCCCTCCATGCTGTGCCACAAACAAAGAGCACAGCATAATGGTATGGATATGCATTCTCTGCTGCCCATGCGAGTAAAGCATATAATGAAATAGAAGCATAGAGAGCAGGAGAGAGACAGGAGAGAGCAATACTGCACTATGGTATTCCTGCACAGAATTTGCACCTAGCAGGTGCAAACAGTACTCATACTGAATTTGCTCTCCAATAGAGCGTATCAGCTTCTACTGGCTATGAACAGGTAACTGGAAATGATGGTTCAGCACCATTTTTCAGCACTGCTGTGGTTCACGCCCTAACTGGAAGGACATCAAACAAGGGAACATTTTGATTCTATTTGTAATGCAAAATATGCAGCACTGTTTTTTGCAATCAAATCTCTAAACCAAAACATTATATTTGTGATTCCCAACTCCTCTATTCAGCAGATTGCTGCAGTATATCCCTACAAAATAATTATTTGCACCAAACATTTGCCAAATAGAGGTGCAAGATGCTTAGAAGAAATGTGCTTGACTAAGAAGATAGTATTTAAACACTTTGTTTGTTTGTTTTTTGTGGTGGGTTTTTTAATTTGTTTTTATATTTTTCCCCCGATTTCTTTTTTTTTTTTTTTAAATTAAGGTGGGGTTTTTTTTGCTTGTCTGTTGTGTTTTCTGTTACTTGGCAGGTACAAAAATAATTGTTTTGGTAAGCGCTTGAAGCACTATGTGTTAAGCATTCACCAATTAGAGTACTGAAACATAATTACTGTGCAAGCAGCCTTCTTGCATGTATTTTTAAAAGCAAAGCCCATGGCTGCCTTCATCTCCCCATCTCTGCTTGCTTTCTTATGTCTCCGAAGTGACAGTAGGAGGTTATGAGGATGACCAGCCTCATGCTCAGGATGCAACACAAAGCCAAGGGCCAGGAAAAAGAAGACAAGGTCCCTGTCACCTGAACATCAGGCTGCAGTATCAGCATGGTTCTTCCCACTGCCTTAGCTCCATTTCCCTTCTGTGCTTTCCCATTCAATTGCCATGGTGAGAAGAGCGCTGTGTTACAAGTCAAGGTCTGAGAGGAATGCTTTGCTGTGTTCCTTTTTTGCAGCTTGCCTCATATCAGGTTCTGGTCTCTCACCCACTGAAATACTCTCAAAGGTCTGAAGCAGCAGAGTGCATTTCTCCCTACCTGCCTGCTTTGTGGACAGAGGATTTTGCACTAGCATTCATGATAAAAGTAATTTTACATCTTTTGGTATCACTTCAGTAAGAGTATGACAATTCGGGCATTATAAAAACCAATTCACTTAAACCTTACTTAACCAAAGCTCCTATTTCACTGCATCCTCATTATGTCCTTAGGTGTCATCACACTCCTCAGTTACTGTTTCTCAATGAGATAATTCTTATCTCATCCTAGTGATGTTCCAGAGTGTGTTGAATACGCAGGATTATAAATAAATGTTTTTAATGACATTAGGAATATTTCCCAGTTTGGAAAAGACTCCCTATTTAAGGTATTCTTCCAATAGGGAATGTAAGTGCTTTCTAAAGTTTTGAGTCCTACTGAAAGCAAAAAGATTATTCAATAATTAAAATTAAGGTGACTTATCAGAGCAGAGCATAAGGGCATAGGATATGTGTTTTGACCCAGTTCAGAAAGATACTTAGGAACATGTCTCGCCGTAACCTGTGAAGCAGCGAGCACTTAAAACACCACCTAAACTCAGAAGGAAAAGGAAGATCACATCATGGACAAATCTGCCATCTGTGCTTTTCTCACAAACCTCTGCTCAATCTTACAGTGGTTTTCATAACCCTAGAGTAACAGCTTTTCACATTATTTGAATAAATAATAGTGAATCATCAATACAAATAACAGCAACAGTAAAAAATAATATTAAATCCTTCTTATGGAGCTATAGTCAGGAAGCTTTCTCAATCTCCCGAAGATTGCAAACAGCTATGGTTAAAAGCTGAAGAAGTGAGTGAACAAAGTAAACAAACTCTCATTATGGAAGATGAAGAACCCAAAGACATTTATTTGGAGTGGAAGATCTAATATGTTACCTTGCCGCCGCATTGGTGATTATTTTCAGACTGCTGGGATTACGGATCAATTTATCCAGGATGCTGACTATCTGCTCAAACTTGGGTCTGTTGTTTCTGTCTTTCTGCCAACAGTCCAGCATCAGCTGATACAAGGCAGCTGGGCAGTCCATAGGAGGTGGCAAGCGATACCCTTCATCCACAGCCTTAATCACCTGCACAAGGATAAAAGGTTTTGAAAATTTAAAGGCACTTAAATAGACTTGTTTTTATCACTTCTGTGAAACATGGACATTCTGTGTTTAAACTAATCTGTTTATTCACTAATTGTCTTGTCATGCAATGCCTCTGGTTTATCTGCAAAGTAAACCAGGCAGTAAATTAGGCATACAGAAAGGGGAATAAAGATGCAGTATGTGACTTTGAGGAAGGTGAGAGTCTAGAAAGCATCTCCAAAACTCACACTTGATTAAACGTAATCCATTAACAAAAGCTATAGCTAGTAATGTGCTTGGTTAGCTATGCCAAGCTTCAAAAGCTCTTGAATGTCTCTTGTCTGATCACCCTTAGCAACACATGCTTTCTACACTCTCCAGTGGACATTGCACTTGGCAGAAAATCAGCCTACCCTCTCACGGGATATCCTGAACTGATAGACAGTCTTGTGGATGCTCTTATAGGGCCAGAAAATCTTTTAAAACTTACCTCAGGGATAACTGTACCTCAAGTTCCTACTAGGTAGTGCAGGCTCAATCCTTTTATAATTTGTCTAGATTGACTAAATTTGTCTAGATTGTCTAACATTTATCTAGATTGACGAAAAAACCCCAAAAAACCAAAACAACAAAAGCCCACAATGAAGCAACAAGTAAAAAAAAAAAAAAAAAAAAACAAACCAAAAACAACCAAACCAAACCAGCCCACAAACATACAAAAACACAAACCCCAAAACAAACAAAAAAACCCAAACACAACCCCCCAAAAAAACCCAGAAACCCAGAATTTACAGTTATGAAGCTTTTTAATACAACCTTTTATTAGAGTATAACATCTCTTGATTAGTCCTACAATGTCTATTGCACCATGAATAAAACCCCAATGTATTCCATGTAGAAAATGATAGAGCCATATTCTGTTAATCTTTCCTCTTTATCTGGATCAGTTAATTCAAAAAAAGGATAAATTATTCTGAGTCAGCACAGGGATAGAAAAACAGTCCATTGTGTAAGAAGCCATAAAGTAGAGGCACTTAAATACGTTAATCCTTCTGTTTCTGATTTTAATGTGATATTATTGAAAGCATTCCACTAGTAGATCACCCTTAGTAACATGATTTTTTCATCTCCACAAACAATAGGAAAAACATTCAAAACTAATTAAAAGAAATATAGTTCTTTGCACAGACCTGGGTTCCAGAGATATTCATTTGAAAGGAAGTTTTCTTCTCTTTTTCCTTGTTTAATATAAAGTTGTTTAGAAAATGTCTGACTACAACTGTGTTACTGACTTTGTGTTATCTACTGTACTTCAGAAAATTTGGTTCATAAGTAATTCCCGAGGAATAAATCTAGGATTAATAAGACAATAGAAAAAGAACCCAAAATAGATATAATAAAAAATCTCATTTGGAGAAATGTTACGCTTCTTACAAAAACACTGGGAGAGACCCATTAATCATTTGGATTGCAAGCTTGAATAGTTTACTAATGTTATAAAGAAGCTTGCATTTGAAGTCTTCTAATCAGATCACTCTACTTCTTTATTTTATCCGTTGATTACTTCCAGAAGTATTTTGGTTTCATTAAACCTTTAGTAGAAATGCTTTGCCTCTCTTTTTCACAAGTGCCAAGAGCAATTTATTCTGTGTATTTGACACTTACAGAAAACTTCTGCAGAATATTATACAAGTGGAACCAAAGGGGATCAACAGAAATTTAGGAAGGTTTTCTAACAATAAGCTAAGGAATGTAAAAGGCAATGACCTCACTGCAGTGGAATTGTTTGAATCATCCTACAGAAAACCACTAATGTGATAAAATTCTCTAATATGTTCTTTCAGAGGTCCAAAAGACCCTGCTATAAAGATGTTGGCTCTTTTTTAAGCTCATTAGAACTTTTACTTGACCAGGGAGATTTGGAGATTTTCATTTCTACATCTTACTCAACGTCAGTGTCAAAAACCTCAGAGCCACCTGATTTCATTATGCTTCACTTCCTTTCACAGCTTGATCCTTTATTTGAGAATGTAACTCAGATAACAATATACTCACATCCTGGTTGGACATCTCCCAGTATGGTCTCTCACCGTAAGACATCACCTCCCAAAGAACAATCCCATAGCTCCATGCGTCACTGGCTGATGTGAACTTCCGATATGCAATGGCTTCTGGTGATGTCCATCGGATAGGAATCTTGCCCCCCTGGGAACAAAACAAAATAAACCCATCCATTTAACTGTAATACAACAAATACACTTTTGTATGATTGATTATTTTATCTCTGAGATTCTTGGTTATCATTATACTGGCGTAAAAACCAGCATAAGCTGTAATTTGCTATTGCCATTTGTCATTAAAATATCTTGTACACTATAGAGTAAAATACATTACAGTGCAAAAATCTACTGAAACTATAGATAGTATACATACTGTACACATATATATTTATGTGTAGCACAATATGCACAGATAATAATAAATGGCAAGCTAAATATGATTGATTTTCAGTTATGTTTGGAAACTGGTAAGTCAGTCATTCAGAATTAAGGATGAAAAACCTCGTACAAAGTTCTTGCTTTTGCACAGCACAAGAGGGATGGATTTGGCTATTTGTAAGGCATTTCAAGTGAATTCCCTGTTGGTGTGGAACCTGCATGATCTCACCAAGTTTTCTAGGATATTCAGAGAAAATGAGGGGCCAAAATATTCCTCTGTTTCACTAATGCCAAGCCTCCAACTGTACAAGGCAGTGACTGTGACCATATGCACAAATTTCCCTTTCCAAAGCTACCAGAGCCAGTTGCAGAAAGGCCGATTCAGATAGGGTCATCTGTGCAGAGAGGAGAGTTCAAATATGTTATCTGGGGAAGTGGTCTTAAATATTTTTTACAGTCACAAGAGAAGCAAGCCATCATTAAATGTTGTAAACTTGGAATTAAGAATTAAAGCTATGGTTATAATTCACATTGCAGTTAGGGGAACATCTCTGATTATGGCTGTGATTTGGTGCCATAGGTCAAATTAATTAAATGTACACAAACAGCCTCTGTAGGATGAAAATTAGAGGAAAGAGACATTTTCCAGTGGTGCCAGCTTTGACAGGTTGGTTTTTTTTTTTTTTTTTAATCATTCTGGAAAAGTTCTGAGAGTGCTTGGTGAAAATCTTGTTACTTCTGGTAACTCTGGACTGAATGTATTTGAATACAGAAGACTGTGAGAGTTTGAAGTTGTTTCCAGTTCCAGGGATGCACAACATGTACAGTGATATATTCTGAATATTTCATCCTAAACCAGCTATTTGAGATACCTCTGTAACCCCCATTATACTACAGTAATACACCCATCCTCATAATAATCCGTATGGAAAGGGAGTGATCTTATTTCCACTGAATAACCAGCAAGAAAAAAAAGGAAAAAAAGTAAAAATATTGTTTTGCCAACACTCCATAAAGTGTAGCCACACTGAGGGTAGCCATATATTTACCACTTTTAGATTAACTAGCTTGGTTAACAACAGAAATGTGGACATTACTGTTAGTTCGAAACCTAAATACAGCCCAAACACACTGAAGCCTAAGCATGTGCAATCTCATGGCTAATATTGCACGAATTAGATTAATTATAAGCAACACAGGCAGGCCTGACTCAGGCTACAATTCAGACCTCCAGTGTCTTACTAGATGTCTCAGAGGCTTGGCAGAGGTCAGAAAGGGATTGTTTCTTGGCATAAGTTTTTGTGGATCCCATCCTATTTAGCAGACTCCCTACCTTAACCAAAAAAGAAACCTTCATTTCAAACACACTTCTTAAAATTAGGTAAAACCTGAATTTTGACATTACTTGTGGACCAACAAATAGGACATAGAAATTCAACAGCAGTATTTGAAACCACTTCATCACAGAAGCCAGACTGGAGAGCCTGATGTCTGTCTCTCTCTCAGAAATCTGGAAGGTGATGTTCTTTAGTCACAAAAATTACATAATATTTTCTGTTCATTATATGTTTATTCACAGTTCCCAATACTGCTCCATAATAGTACTGAGAACATAAAAATCATTTTTTCTCATACTGTATTGATAAGCAAAATTATATGCCCTTTATAAATGTCGAGGGTCCCTCAGTGAGTCCAAGATACAAGGAAATCTCTCCCGTGTCCTACTGTTTTTACAACAGATTTGTTTACACTGTTATATGTGGAGATGATAAAGAAAACAATTCCAATTTTTCAACCTTTTTCTATGCACACAGGTGGAGTGAATTTTGGTTTCCAGTAAAGAATGGCAGTGCTGGGGGAAAGCCATATCCTAAAGTTACAGAAACAAAAACCTGACCACCACAAACAGAAAGAACTTCCTAATCAAACACCGTCCACTCATCCCACAGGCTCAGAAGTTGCCTGCAAAGCTGAGCAGACTTGCAGCACAACTGCAAAGGCCAAGGTGCCTGAATGCTGGGTAAACCCACTCAGGCTGCATGCTGAGGACACCAACAGACCTGCCCACAGGGTGCTCACTCATCCCAGACCATCTCAACTGCCTGGACAACACTGCTTCTATGCTACCCAAGACGTAAACTGCAAAGGACTTTTGCAGATCAAATCCAACCCTGTAGAACATATCTGGAAAAGAACGTGCAGCTCATGGGGCTGATAGAGTCCTGGCACAAGGGGCCACCACCATGCCCCATAGCTGGCAGGGGCTTATGAGCTCCATCCCCCTGCCAGAGCTCCCACAGATGAGTGTGTCCATCAGGTATCAAGCCAGACCAACAGGGAGGTTTGATTCATGATGAAATATTTCAAATTCCTGGCCAGGTGGAGATATAAAAGAGGGACCTGTTGATCCATGCTGCTTCTGATAGCTTCTTGTTGATCTTAGCCACTTCCTTGGTAGCACTGCCACCTCAGACAAGCCCCAAGCCCCCTCTCACCTTTGCCAATCCCTCCTCTTGTACCTGAAGGCATTAGCGTTACTGGGAAAGAGACTGTACCATCTGATCTGTAAAACAGCTGAGCTACAGAGCTAGGGGTTATCAGTGCGTTCCTGGAAACATAGCCAGGCTGGGCCTCATTCTCTAGGAATAGCTTCAGCTACATTTTGAATAGAGGCATGGCAGAACATACAGCTATGATGTGTCACAGAAGAAAGACCTTGAGGCAGGAAGTAGTTATGTTGTTTTCCTTGCATCAGCATAATGTCTGGTTCTGTGAAACACAGAAGTATCATTTTGGAGTTTACAGAATATTACTCTAAAAAATCTGAATTTCCACAGGTAGCTTCAGGCTCACTTTTTAAATTTCATGTTAAGATACGAAAATGGAGCCCTTCTTGCAGAACCCTAGAGATATAATTACCAAATGTCACATGGAAAAATGTACTTGTGGCTAGAACATGAGCACTTTAGGCGAAGGCAGGAAATATCATATTTGATAGAAGGTCTCTACCTTTATAATCTCATGTAAAAAAGTAATCTGTACAATTGGAGAAGCACATTTACACAGAATGACATTAGTCTTCTAACATTTTGAGACTGCTATATTGCAGGGTAAGGAAGATTATAAACTCAATGCAACAAAGTTCCTCTGGCTTTGTTTTAGTGGAAAATGAAGGTACTTAAACCTTAGATTCTATTACAAGCTAACAAATTTCATTACTAAGTCTTTGCTGTAACTCTATACAAGACTACAGATACATGTATTATTACCATAAATGAGAGTAAAAGAAGGAAAGCATTAACATGTAGCTAAAAATAAATCAACTGCCACTGAAGAGAGTGTAAAACTACAATTTTGCTGTTCTGCTGCCCAATTTGTCATAAAAATGCCAATCTTATCTTTGCATTTAAAAGGGGACACTGTTGACCCATGTTTTTTTCAATAAAGATCAAGAACAGCCAAAACCCAAAATTCCAGTAAATATTTTTTAGACAAAAAAGCATTTTAACACAAACCCAATTCCCCCAAAGGATTATGCAACATTCACATTTTAGCAGATGTCCAAATATCAATATATGCAGAAAATCTGAAGAGTCATTTCAAATTAAATACATGGTTTTCTTTTGCTATCACCTTCGAAAATTAAAAGGCTTCCTGTAATTAAAAAAGTCTATTTTGAAATTCCAAAACCATGATCATTCTGCATTAGAAAATCCCTTTTCACTTCTCTCCACCATTTTTGAGAAAAAGACGTCTCATCTGAACACATATCACCTTTTCAATTTTCTGCTTTGCCAGAAATCAGGATATACTTTTCAATATTCTTTGCCAGGTTCAAAGATATCTTACAGAATTTAATTCTGCATAAATTAAACCAAACACTTCCTCCTAGACCATAGATGAGCTGAGAATACTAAACTCCCACATTTGTTTTTTAATTGTCTCTTGGTTTTTTTTACCTTCTTTCTCTTATCTCCTGATATTTAATGTAAGTATGATACTGTCTCTGTAAACTGCAATGACAAAACTGCTAAGAAATCCTACCTGTTTTTTTAAAATTACCTATTGTGTGTCCATTAGGCTTTCATGTAACTTAATCTTCTTTATCTGCTATCTCTGTTCCTCCACTGGACAATCTGAAATTCTAATATTATTGGCTGGTATTACTCTGCTCCTACCCTTCAAAATTAGTACTATTGGGACTGAACACATAAGACAAACTTTCTAAATATAAAATCATAATAAATATGCCTAGAAAAAAGGTTTTCTCAAATTTATTTGATACAGGCTTATAAAGAGAAATCTACATGTTCATGCATAACTAGCTGCGAGTAATATATTTACTGATTATTTTTTGAAGGTAAATACAAGTTTTTTCTATTTTTGTTCTGGTTTCCCTTTAAGGGCATGCTCATCATGAAGCAAATAAGATGCCTGGATTTGAGTAGCAAGAAAGCATTACTATCAGAAATTGTAGAAGTTTGTTACTGCAGCTCAAAATCCCAGGTAGTCTAGGTCAGAGAACCACTCTCCAGGTTTGAAATGAGTGAGCCAGCAGTAACTGAAAGTTTTATCTGCTCTAGATGAAGCTGTGATTCCTACAGTATCTGGCCATTCAGCATAATTCATCTGAAGTCAATGAAGTCCTCAATTTATTTCCAGTGTATCTGACACTCCAGGACAAGGCAGCTGTTTCTAGTTCTTCATAACCCATTCCAATATATCGTGATTTATAATGTTACAGGTTGACTGCCACAGGCACCTAAGGCAGAGGCCTGGGGAGAGGAGATTCAAGAAAAATGAATTCTAACAGAATTATTAGAAGAACTTTGCAGGAAAACCTGAAGGTAAAATCCTGGCATTAGTTCATTACATGAGGATTTAGGCTCATTCAGGAGATATCTTACTGGTACAGAACAAGGTGGTTTCACGTGAGAGAGATGAGCCTGGTTTACTCTTGTAAGCACCTTAAGTACCTGATGCTACTTGTTCATGCCTTACTGATGGATATTGTATTTTGAAATTATCTTCTCCAGTGGTAAATGATAACAGAACACTGCTTCTCTCCCTTTATCAGGCAAGAGAATTTGTGGGGTTTTGTTTCCCTTTTTACTTCACCTTTCAATACAGACTGGTTTTTTTGCATATACAGGGAATGAACAAACCATGACAAATTTCTGTCGAGCACGAGTTTCAATAACATGTGCATAACAGAAAAGACTTGTGTGCCCTTACTTGTGGGACACAATGGAGCAGCACCTTGCTGTTCCCTCCCTACTCTGGCACGGCTAGCTGGGGGCACAGGCTACTAGAATACTTGCCAACAAAGCACAGTATTTTTTGAAGTGATGTATATTTAATGAGAGGTTATCCATGCAAATATAATAACTGGACAGTGTTTTACATTGAAATGCCACGAACACTAGTGATGTATCCAACTATATGCTTAAATAGTCAAAGCTATAGTCTACTGATCACCCAAATATTACGCCTTTAAGAGACATAATCACAGTCCCTCTATATGTGTGATGGCTTAAATTTACTTCCAATTCATAATGTGTCATTAGTCCACTTATTATTTTTAGATATCTCTATGACAAGAATAAACCTGATCAATTTGACAATGACAATTTTAATACATCTTGGCCTTTTAATTAAAAGTGAATAGGTACAGAGAATGTAGAAACAGTATATGCCCTCTGGCACAAAAGCTTAGTTAAAAAAAAAAAAAAAAATCCAAACACTCAGTCAGCCTGATTCACATGCTGGCCTCTGCTTCTGTAAGCAGGCAGACCACAGGTTGCCTCAGGCCTTTTGTGGTATTGAGTCAGTGACAATAATTCAGGAGGTAAAAAATGACCCTGTCAGGTAGCAAAGTTTTCTTACAACCACTGACTCACTGTATTTCACATATGCCCCTATGATCTCTGCATTATCCTTCAGAGCTCTTGTACAATAGCATGAATATCACAGGCTGTGTATTCCTATATAAAGAGATACATACATTATTGATATATAAAAGGATACATGTTCATATCCTTTATGCAAAGCTTCAGACACAGCTTCTGAGAACAGACCAGCATAAAATTTCACCCAGTCAGTGGTGTGTATTGAAAGACTAAAGGGCTGACTGGGCTTCTTGGGGGTAGACCAATCCTGAATTGCAGCAATTAATTAAAGCAATGGAATCATTCTCAGGCTTTGACATTAAAGGGCAGAAAACAGGGGTAGAACAGGAGGCTAAACAGATGAAACATCTATCTTTGCAGCTCACTCTGAAAATAATTTCCCTAGTGCCACTGATACTAAATGGACGACTGGAAGTGGGAAGATGTGGAGGGGAGGCAAAAGTCTCTACCCATTAATACAACAGGAATTCTTTACTGTTTGACCATTTGGAATTGTGGTTATAATTTGGATTTTATTTTTGTCTTTTCAAAAGATCTCATTGAGTAGTTGTCATCCTTTAGTTGTAAAGGTATGAAATTGTTTGGGATGACACCAGTATTTTAAGAAGTGGAACTATTTTTCTCTTGGTTTTGTCATATGAGGGGTACTGGTGGATGAAAAGCTGGACATAAACCAGCAGTGTGCACTTACAGACCAGAAGCCAACTGCATCCTGGGCAGCATCAAAAGAAGTGCAACCAGTTCGAGGGAGGTGATTCCACCCCTATACTCTGCTCTGGTCAGACCTCACCTAGAGTGCTGTATCCTTCTCTGGAGCCCTTAGCAAAGGGAGGACACAAACCTGCTGGAGCAGGTCCAGAAAAGGGCCACATAAATGATCAGAGGGCTGAAGCACCTCTCCAGTAAGGAAAGGCTGAGAGTGTTGGGGTTATTCAGCCTGGAGCAGAGAAGGCTCCATCGAAACCTTGTTGCAGCCTCTCAATACTTAAAGGGGGGGGCCTATGAGAAATATGGGGATAATGTTTTTAGCAGAATCTAGTGAAAGGATAGGGGGTAATGCCTTTAAATTATAAGACTAGATATAAGGAAGGACTTTTTTTACAATGAGGGTGCTAAAACATTGGAACAGGTTGCACAGAGAGGTAGTAGATGCCCCATCCCTGGAAACATTCAAAGTCAGGTTGTATGAGGCTCTGAGGAACCTGACCCAGTCAAAGATGTCCCTGCTTACTGCAGGAGGGTTGGACTAGATGACCTTTAAATGTCCCTTTCAATACAAACTATTTTAAGGTTCTGTGATTAAGTGCTTGCAAAATGCAGTAAGAGTAGGCAAGGAAATAGACCTGTGTTTTGTGATATGACTAAGAATCAGGAACATGAACTGCACAGCTTTCTTCCAGTGGACTGGAGTTTAATTTCACACTTGTGGTCCCTTGTTGTTTAAGCTGGGGGATCAAACATACCCCAGGGACACACTATCTGGACATGTATAAAAGATTCACTTCAAAGGAAACTTGAGCAAAAAGATGCACAGCAAACAGCCTTGTCCTTCTCTCAGAGTTAAGATGTGGCAAAGGTATATTCAGCAACTACTTTTGAAGTAAATTAGGTTTGTCCTAGGTTGTATTTGAAGGTTTTAATTATCTGAGCATCTTCCTGCAGCAGTTAGGATACACACCATAAATGCTAGATGGAGTTTACCGAACACAGATGATTACACTTTACAAAACAGTTTCTTTCCATCTGATTTCACTATCTAAATGTAAATAGGCAGGTATGCTTAGAAAATAAGTGGTAGAAGGATAGGAAGATACAAAAAAAATCAATGCTGTACTTGGCCATAGCAAATTCACATGTAACACTGTATGGAAACACCGATGCCTTGTGCACCCTGCTTTGTCCTAACCACCCGCGGATATAAGTCACTAATGTACGCTTCATTTTCAAGGAAGTGCACTTGCTTTATAAAGATGTGTGCTATACAGTTTGAGGGGGAGCTAATTTTTGCTCCTATACAACTTTTTCATCTAAGTTAACTAGGACTCAAAGGTAACTTCAGCTCTTAAAGTGAGTACACAATATGCCATAACTAAATTACAGATTAATTTGCATGCTCAGATTAATTTTGGAATAACAGAATTGAACTTCAAAGCCAGGCAGAGGTATGTGTTCAAGAAGAACATGAGCTCACCCTGTGGCAAATTTGTGTTGAGAGTGGGAGGAGAAATAAAGACTTCTCACCCATGGAGATACTAATGGAAAAGGCATGTTTAAGATATATGAGATAAATATGCTATGCTTAGCGCTGAGCATTAGTATCCCATTTTGGGCATCCCACTGAAGGAAAATGTTGGTCAGTTTAAAAGAATCTGAAGGAGACCAGCAAGAACAGTAACTTTGGAAAAAATTGCTTAGAAAATAAAAGAATAGAGGAATGAGTGCAAAGAGGACAGCAATCTCCATACGTGTAAGCAGCTGCTTTAAAGGGAAGATCGATCACTTGCCTATGGGCAATTGGTAGAAGAGAAGCTAATTGCGTTAGGTTGCAAGCTTACATCCTGGGGGAGGGAGGTTAAATATGAGACTAGATAAATACTGTATCTGGAACTGTTTACCTTGGGGACAGTAACATACATTACTTTCACAGGAATTTTTAAGAAGAGGGCAGGCAAGCCCATCTGACAAGGCAATATGCCTCTGGCTGAACTACAGACAATTTTCTCTTGAGGAACTCTTGCATTATATTAATATTTACTTAAGGATGCTGCACCTATACTGAGCATGAAAACTGCTATCTCCTACTAATGTTTCTTTATAGCAACCATGAGAGACCTCTGTGGACAGTTTTCTAAAGTGGTATATATTGCATATTTCTAGCAATGTGCCAAAGCTTATCAGAGGTCAAAGAAAGTAGTGAAAGGTCAAGTAAAGAATAGAGTCTTTATGCCTGTTAAGTTATGAAGGTATGATTGATAAATGTGTATCTATAAATATATATGTATATAATATATATAACATGTAAGAAACCAGCTAGTATTTCTTTACTCATTTGTCATATGGTTTTTTATTTCAATCATGAAGAAAATAGAATGCAAACTACCAAAGTAATTGATTGCTGCTGTCAGTGATGAGGATTGAAGGAAGCCCTAGAAAACCCACATTAAGATTTTTCTGATACATTCTTCTCTAATCTGGTTTGTACAGTGAAGAGGAGATGACCACTAGGCATCACTGCAAACTACACTTGACCAAGATATTGGATATTAATGATACTTTTTCTAAAGTCAATAAAATCCACTTGCAATAGGATTAAAGTGAACGAGACATCCCAGTGCAGTATCTGCATATGCAAAGCTAAACATATGCCTTCAAGATTTCCACAATAAACCAGGAGTGCTATTCAACTGAGGTGCAAGAGGTGCAGCAAAGCTCAATTTAGAAGATGCTGTGGCTTTTCTGAGGCTCTAAGCCAACAGTGTAGCTTCCAGATAGCTTTTCAGGCAGGATGAAATCCAGAAAAGAAAAAAGCATCAGCCTATGCTATGGGCAGTCTTCTATCTGGTAAAAGCCTCTCTACCTTCAGGACAAAACAGTCAGAGATATGTCTCTTGATGACATCTCCTTGATGTCATTACATCTCCAAAAGACAAGTACTACCTTGTATATATGATATAAGAAGAAGGAGGTTTATTACATTCTTAAGATTTCTTTATTTCTTTTTTGTTCGACTCAAGTTTTTACTCATTTAAGGGTACAACAGTAGGTATAACTGACACTCTACTGAAGAACGGTGGTATCAGGATGCTCCAATCAGACATGTCCCATCATACTAGAAGACAAATAAAGGTTCAAATATAACAATAAAAAAAAGTAATTATTGCTGGGTAGGATCTTTTATTCTACTGGATGAAGATAAATCAGCAATATAACAAAACCCGTTCAAAGCACACATGAAGACTTACATTATTGTGTGCCATACCAACTCAGGTGTTAATTGTGGTATTGAATCCTTTACATGTCCATAGAAAGAAACCAAGCCATGGATTTTTGCATACTTAAGAAAAATAATCTACCAACAGAAACAATATTTTTTTCCTTCTATCTTCTCTGAAACATGAATTAAAAATAGCTGTGATGAATTTATGGTTTATTGAACATCTCTGGGCCTGCAACACTGGACGATGGCCTCTGCAAAACAGAGTATAAGTCTGGGGGGTTCCCTCTGATTTCAGTTTAACTTTGTTACAACCAACAAGAATTTCAAAAGGATAAACACAGAAACTCACCCTTGTGGTGTAAGCAGCTTCTGGGTCATCTTCCAGTACACGAGAGAGACCAAAATCTGAGACTTTGCATACCAAGTTACTGTTGATGAGGATATTACGAGCAGCTAGATCTCGATGGACATAACCCATATCTGACAAATATTTCATGCCAGATGCGATCCCTCGAAGCATGCCTACTAGCTGGATGACTGTGAACTGGGCATCGTGTTTCTGAAAAACAATGAAATTGTCATTTCAGAGGTTGTTCATATTCCTCCTTGCAAAGAATTTTTGATAAAGATCCGAAAGCTTCTCAAGTGAATAGCTTGAGAGTCAGGGGTCATGCCACATGTGGAACTACTTTGACAGGTGAAGACTAATCTCCCAGTCAGCTGAGGAAAGGGGACAGATTTTAAATTCAGATAAAAATTCACTTTTCCTATTCTTGCTGTCATCAGAACTTTAATTTCCTAGGTGGGGCCTGTGTGAAAGTAGGACATAAACCTAAGTTGTATGTGCTCATGAGTATGGAGTGTCAGGACATTAGGGAAAAGGGTGTCCAGCTTCCCTGAAGGCCATAGGAATTGTTAGTGAAAATTCCAGCCTTACCCAATGGACTAATGAATGTTTTCTATTACACAAGCATTTTTTTTTAACAAGAGTAAATGCTGATCTGATTCCACCCCATTTCAAATTCCATTAAATTTAAATTAATTCCTCAAAATTCTCAGGTTCAGGAACAACAACAACAAAAAATAATGGTTAAACACACTGTGACTTATCCTAGAAACCAATAGTTGCTTATATGTCTAACTGTCTGCTTCTAGACATCTGTTTTAAATCTCCTAGCTCTTACTAATGCTGTTTGTTAACATCCAGCTTTGATATTGATATATGGATGCATAGACGACAGGACAACAGTATGTCCTAGTGCAGCTCTCAAATGAATCCCCCGGTGCTGTAAATGTATCATCATGGGCAGTTCTCCAGCTCTTCCTGCTGCTTCTTCCAGAATTTTATTAAATACATGGGAGCTGGCTTTGTCATGTGGGGTGAGCTCACACAAATCAGTCTGCAAGACTGAATGTATTCATTTCATTTTTGATTAATATACTTAGGGGTGATATTAGCACTGTAAACATTAGAGAAATATATGGCACAGAACATGCTTAAAGAGCCTCTCGGAATTCCCTTTCATGAAGAAATTCATTATTATAAAAGACTCTAAGCAGTTCCCTGTTATGAAATGTTCTTTAACTAGAGCCAACACAAGACAATCTATAGACCCTGGGAAAGATTTAGTTAGAAATCAGAAGGTTTCTAATCATGGAAGAAATTAGATGCTCAGACAACCTTTCAGTGGCAGTGGGGAAAGCAAACTAACTAGTTCTAAAAGGCATTCACAGAAAGGGTTATATGGCCTGAATTGCCTGTGATATTAATGAGTCACAATTTTCTTATCTATGTCTCCATTCAAAAGTAGTAAAAAAGAATATATTTAAAAATCACATTAAAATGAATAAACAAGCTGAACAACTGTTCTGTATAGTCAGAAATTATTCTCCTTTCCTCAGAGCTTTCTTCAAGGATTTTCAGCCTAAACAAAATATATATAGTTCACTACAGATCCTATTTCATTCAGATATACTGACATTATTTATACGTATTTTACATGCTCCGGTGAACATCATAACATATATGGTACATGCTGAAAATAAGGTTGACAATATATCCCCTTTTGGGGTTAAACATCTAGTTCAGTGTTATGAATTTGGGGGATAATGTCATTCAACCATGGCAGAACCAAAGCAGTCTCCCAGCCACAGCTGAGTTTGCCCTAACAAATTAAAATTAAACTAGTGTTTTCCCTCAGATGGGATTTCATTTCTGCTACACTTCTTATTTTGCTACAAGTAAATCTTGGTGACACAAGGAGCATTCAAATTTTTTTAGGCTCACTACCAACTTTGACAGAAAACGAAAATAAATCAACAACAGTATTAGTATGTCTAAGGTTGGGGAAAGAAAACAGGCCCATAAAGTTTGCTAGCTAAATATTTCACCCTGAGGTATGGGGTTATTCCCTAAACTTTTCACATTAAGAAAAATGGCTCTTGGTTCATTATTATTGGCTTACTGATAACATTTCCACAACTCTGTTCACTTTGGAAATCACTTAGTAAAACATACAGGCCTCTAAACAATAAGTGTAACTGCATTACAGTAGTAATTCAACCCTCAGAAAAACAATTTCCATTTTTGAGTGCCAGAATTTTGTTCTGTTTTGGTTTGGTATTTTTACTGATGTGACATACTAATAAACTAAAAATGTTAATTTTGGAATAATACTCAGTCAAAATGGACTAGCAGATCCCTGCCTGGCTTCCTAAGCATGTAACAATGCACACAAAACCAAACGGAAATAATGATGAAATCAAGCAACAAGAGCTGATAATGAATCAGAGTGGCAGCAAATTCATAACAATTTCAGAACAAGAGCCAGTCTGCACCATGTAGTTCTCTATTGCACTTACCCGTAGGAAGCTGTCCAAAGAACCATTTTCCATGTATTCAGTAACAATCATAACTGGCTTACCTGTGGATATATTACAGAGGTCAGGCCTTTAAAATTAATACATAATGATCAGTAAAAACAAGCAAATCAGAAATGTACCCAAATCTCCCAAATCCCAAGGATAATTTTACATTTAGGAAGAAAGCAAAAGGTGTATGGGCAAGACCAGCTCTATCAACATCACTGTGATTCCACTGACATCAACAGAAATACAGTCATTTCAGCATAAACCTGTACGATTTTTAGCAGCTGAAGTCCCAAGAAACAAAGTGAAGCATCCTGCATTTTCCATATACAGCTTCTTCTCTATCATCGTTGAATATATTCCTTCACATAACGCTTGAATTTATGCAATGAAGTAGGTTTATTCTGCCATTCATTTGCTCCCAGGTTCCCTCTGGAAGGGAACTGGGCACTTGCGGTGGAGGGAGTTGCAATTTCTCTCCTAATCCGCCCTAATGTGCCCTAATCCGCACAACGGAAGTGCAAGGACTGTGGATCAGCGCTCTGCCTCATGGGCACAGTCAATATGTTCCTCAGATACTACAGGAAGGGAGATATTGAACAGTGCACACAGGGGGCAATAGCAAAGGACCTCTCCCTCAGAAGGGTATTTGCAATGCATTAAAATTGTAGAGCTTCAGTATTTTCCTAGCATAAGCTGAGGAAAATGTTGGTTGGTGTGTGGACAGAGATGGAAGGGAAAGTGCAGAATAGAAGTAATACAGGACACCCAAAAAAAAAAAAAAAAAAAAAAAAGCAGAGCTGTAACACAGCCACCTTCCACTGCTAGGGTCAGCCCTCTTTGCAAGCAGTCCTGCCTCCCTCTGTGATGGGATCACTGATTACACAAACCTCCCCTCCTGCCAAGCACAACATCGCTAAGGGCTGAACATGCCGCATCCACGGGGCAGCAACATGCTCTAAAGAAACAGTCCTGCATCCTTGAAAAGCCTCTAAAATCTTTCAAAACTTGTCTGTACAGATTCAGATAAGTTTGTGAAACAGTTCTTTCTACCCTAAGGTAATTTGTAACATAACCAAGGTTTTATATGCAACTCTGACATGTTGGAGAGAAATGAACGTAAAAATTCATGTGATTATGGTGAAGTTCCCAGAAGAAGGTCATTGCCCTGATAATATTTTACCATCATATGGATTTTATTATTTCATAATATTTTCTAAAGCTTTGTTTATTTTCTCTTTGTGGTAGAAAGAAAGGTAGGTAAGATCATGAAGTTATTTAAGGAGATGAATTATTATTTCACATATAATACAGGAAGTAATCTGACCATAAAAGCATGACAAAGGCCTGCATATTGTATAGCAGTCATGATGATATTTTAGCTTTTAAAATTGAACACCATGAAAGCAGTACCCCGTATAATTAAAAGCAAGAAAGCCATTAAAAAAGCAAAGTAAATGGTAACAACGTTTTTTTTTTTTTCCTCAGAAACTACCTGTAGTTGTTGCATAGAAACACATAGAAGAGAAATATTAATTTCAAAGAATGAGCTTAATATAATGAAAAGAAAATCCTTTGTCCACTTTGCATGGATTAATGAGTTAAAATATCTTTATGCTGTGCAAAAGTTGTGTTATACTGTGGGAATCACACTAATGGGTAATCAACTGTCATTCATGAACTAGCAGGAAGAAACTCTTTTTTCAAAAAATTAATCTTGACTTATATAGGATATGGTACAGATAAAAGATGCAACAATTTAAAATCTAAAAAAAAAAAAAAAAAACTGTTGCTTTTTTACTCTTGTTAGCAAGAAATATTCAGTGCGAGGAAAAGTACCTAACTTAAGCTGTGTGTATAGTATTAACCCAAAGGTATTGCTGTTAATGCACAGCAAATGCTTCTGGATCTTTCAAGTAAAGGACAGTGCACCAGTGGGGCTATCCAAAACTTTCTGTGATGAATCCTTGCACTTTTAAACCAGGGGACAGTTGCCTGGTTTCTGTATAAACTCAGTCAATTTTATGACACATCAGAAAACTGAAATTAGAGTAAGAAGATACGTCTTGCAAATTATTAAGAAAGCATTTTCCTGCCTTGCTTGTCCATGCTCAGAAAGCCCCAAGTGCAGGGCTTAACTCTTGTTCAGTTGGAAATATGTCCATAATAAGAAGCATATGCTCTGAAGTAACACGGTGCACTTTTAGAAGAACACTCTGCATTCATTTATCAAAGCACAGCCATTCATACATGATAACAACTTGTGTCAACAGTGTAGCCCAAATTTATTATATTAACAGTCTACAAATTGCTGTAAATTATTAGTAAACTAAGCAGAACATGTGCGCTGGTTATTAAGACTACTGCCTACAGCACCCAGGAGACCAGTGTAGCAGCAGGAAAAGGCAGAACAGAAATCAGTGTGCAGCAGGGGAATGACTCTGTATTGGAGCAAAAAGGACTGAAATCTTAGCTGGTGGGTGCAACTCCTTCATACTCCTGGTGTGTTGTCCCACTAGCTAACTAGAACCACCCCAACCTGAGAACTTCTCATATCAAATGGTCCTGATATGGGGATCGTGACAGTTGCAGTTATTAGGAGTTGCTCCAGAAGATCTGCTTAGTATGAAAAGCTAGATCATTGCTAATGGCCACCTGTCAAAAATAATTTGGTTAATGAAGAAAAGGTCATATCACCTGTTTATCATACATTACCTGTATTGAGAGTGATCCAGCCACTACTCCACAGGCTCTCTACTGACTGTACATAAACTAATGCTTTTGAGTATGAGTTAATAGTTATCATTAAAAATATTACCATTTCCAACTTTTGTAATTACAGTATAGTAGTTTGGGTTTATTTCTTTTTTTTTAAAAAAAAAAAAAGCAAACAATCAACAAACCCTACAACCTTTTTGTCTTTCAGTATGTTAAAAAAATAAATTATCTTTACTTGCATTTATACCATATAATTTTTCCCAGTAAAATGGATACAAATAAATCCAGAGTAGTTTTTTCAACTCCTATATTCAAACTATCTGGAGAGGATGTTGTATCCCTGAGGCTTTTATTGCCTTCAGCTGGGAATACTCACAGCTTGTTCTCTCATACTTAAATGTGATAGGCAGCTGGCACTCCCAACCCCCCAACACAGACAACAGTCTCCTGTGAATACAGCTGAGTAAAAAACTTACTAATAGTCACTTATACAGAATACAGATATAATTAGTAATGCACATGCAAAGCAATGCACAAATTCCTGCATGCACAGCAATTAAATTATTTTCTCAAGTGCCACGGGAATACATAACGTAACAAAATAGATTTAGCTCAGCTGTGTACAGACTGATGCTGGCATTTCCAGTAATTTTGAGACTGCAAATCTTGTTCTGACTGTAAAAAGCATGTATCATTAAAAAAGCAGGAGATAATCTAGATTTATATAGGCAGACCTGGCAGACCTTTCCTAATGGGACTGTGAAACCTAAGCTGAAAGATAAATTCTTTGTTATTTAAATCAGCAAAATAGACTTTCATGAATCGGACCTAGAGAATGCATTATTATTGTAATTATGTCTCTTCATAACCTATAGGGTTTTACATACCTTTTATCAGTTATTTTTAGACACATGTTTGTGCTTTTATTATTTCATATAATTTATTGCAGAACGCTAGGAAATTCTTTCATACCTGTCTACATTTGTGAAACCTTGAATCACATAATTATAAAAAAAAAAAAAAAAAGATTCCTTAAACCCAATAGAACTACTACTTAACAACAAAGTATTTGTTGTACTTCTACCTAGTTAACCTGGAAAAGTCTTCAGCACATACCAAGCCACTCACTGAAATGGCAAGGAGTTTCTTTGCCAGCAGAGTCCTCTAGGATGAAGTAGGAAACATCCTACCAATTTTTTCCACTCCTCTGAAAAATCTTGAATATTTTTTAAGAATACCTCATATTAAATCTAACTGATCTCCCATCTAATAACTAGTGCAGGTAGATAAATTTGATCATTAAATGTATTTCTTACTGCAAAGGTGGTGAGACACTGGAACAGGTTGCCCAGGAAAGTTGTGCATGCTCTGTCACTGAATGTGTTGAAGACCAGGTTGGATGGGGCTTTGAGCAACCTGGTCTAGTGGGAGGCGTCCCTGCCTGTGGCAGGGGGTTTGGAACTAGGTGATCTTTAAGGTCCTCTCCAACCCAAACCATTCAATAATTCTATCACCTTATGTTGCAATGGAACTTTAGAAAGTGTAGCTGAAATCTCTGAACTTATGTCTCACAGTTTTAGTACTTCATGCAACCTTTCTTTTCTACTACAAGTTCTCTGCCTTTCCACCTCAAGGTAGAGGACAACCAGCAGCACAAGCAATGAGAGCCAGGACTTGCTTAAATGAGGCAGCATCACCAGCACCAAATCCCACCCACTGCTCATAAGGAGAAGAGCATGTAGGATCTGGGCAGCCTTGAGGAGGCTGCTGTGGCTGCCATGGGAAAGCTGGGTAGGAGCTCTAAGACTGACACCACTGTTCAGGAATGCCTGTTACAACTTGCTGTTATCTTAACAAAAATGGAGCGGGAGAGGATTCTTACAATGTTACTTTTCCAGGTAGGCACCACATGTGGATGGAGGCTTCAATTACTTTTTTTCTTGTCTCAAAAAGAGATTGTAATTTATTATCATAAAAATCAACAAAAATATGCTTTAACAAAAGATAAAAACAAAACAAAACCAACAAAACAAACCCAAACCCACCCCCAAAGGCAGATTCAGAAAATCAGGACATTTAAAATGCATCATATTGGTACATAGTGAGTATCACATGGGAGTATTTTCCCTGCATTAAAACCATGTAGGAAAAACTTGGGACTTATTTATTAACTTACTAGTATCAGTTGCAGCCAGGTAGGCTGTTCATTAATTTGTGCCAATGATAAAATCTAATGATGTACTTGAAAGCAGAATATATTGCTTCAGTACAATTAAGAAACCTTAGGATATCAGACTCCATGACTCCTAAAAGATTGGCCACTTGTAGCAATTTGTAGCTCTGGACTCTATTAAACTTGTCAGTTCATTATTGAGTTGCAGTGTTCTTCAGAAATGCTCATTTTTCTCCATGCTCTGTTTTTTTCAAGCAGACTATTTTTATTCCCCAATTTTTCCCAGCTCATCAACCCAGGGTACTGTTTCTAAACTCTGGCCAGCAAGAATGCAGCAGACAGTGAAGGTCCTGCAGCTGCACTGTGGACAATTGCTTCCAACACCATTCTTTGCTGGATCCATCAGGTTGGTTTAGTTGGTGCATTCACATAGGCAATTTTTTCCTTCTTTTGAAGAAATACAATCCACATTGTAAAAGCCAAGCTATGTGTTTCTGCTGTTAGCTCTTTTGAAGGATGTTTGGTACCTTAACATTTCTTGAAGGGTTTGCAGAGCATAAACATGGATGATTTAGCTTTTTTATTTGCTTTTGCTCTTCCTTGAAAGATCAGTGAATCACAGAATAATTTAGGTTGGAAGGGAACCCCCAGTGACACTTCCCATGCAAAAGAGATACCCTCGTCATATCTTACTTTTAGTGACAACTCCCTCTAATCGAATGATGTTAGGGTGGTCAAACTGTCCCATGATGCTTGCTTCTCCCAGGAAGTCCCTTCTTTGTTTTTCTGTATAGCCAACTTTCAAGGTTTTGATAGCCACTGAAATTTCCTTTTTAGAAGGCAGCTTTAGGCGCCCACTGCACACTTCTCCAAATTCCCCTGAAGAAGTGGGAAAATGACAAAAGATAAAACGTAGTTATTTCATGGAAATTCAAGAAAGAAGACTTAGCATTCAGCAGAAGTCCCCGAAGTATGATGTTTATTGGTGGGCCACAGACCAGAGCTCCAAAGAAGGCCTTAGAACAACTACTTAATATTTCCACACTTGCATTCTCCAACTGTCGGACTGGACAATGTTACTTATTTACACTGCATATCCAGATGACTGCAGAGCAAAGGAATGCATGTCACCAGAAAATTCCCTTTTTGTTTCAGTTGATGAGCTTTGAGAATAGTAGGAGGGCTAACTGATAAATGCAGAAGTATCAGAATAATCACGCATCCCTGTGAACATTATACTCTTCATTTCTAGCAGAGATAGTACAATTCCCAAATACTCTACTGTTTTCAATTAAGGTAGCAAGAAAATTCATAACAATAGAATTTATCTACACACCTACAAAGAAAAAAGAAATGCATACAGATTATTTTTGTTTTATCATTATTCAGATGGATCTAATCATCCAAATATATAATGTCACTATGGGACTATGGGCGCTGATAGTCCACCATGAATACTATGCCTATATCACTGCATGTTTACTTTTATACAACATGGTTTATCCTTTGCTGTGTAATACCCAAGAAGCATGCACAGGAACAATTATCTTAGCATTCAAATGAGCAAGTATTAAATATGTTGACATATTGCTGGAAGAAAATATCTCTTTTGAAATTTTCTGTATTTAGTAATGATTACATAAAGCATAGAAGGATATCTCAGTACCTTAAAAAAAACATGGCAGAAGCAGCTGACTTTTGATTCCCAGTTATCCAACTACCCATCTTAGATTTTCAAAGATATAATAAACTGCTCATACAACATCCCAGTTAAAAGTAGTGTAGCAAATTTTGTCTCCTTGTTTTAAGGACAAAGTAATGGAAATAATGAAAAAAATACAATAAAAACAGAGAATGGATAAAATATAAAAGGAATATGATGGCAAGAATTACCCTACATGATTGATTACATTTAAAGACAAGAAAAATGTTTTACTAATAGAAAAGAAAAAGAAGGTGTCTTTTTTTTTTTTTTTTTAAGAAACTACAGTGTGTGTTGCTGGAGGGCTTTAACACTCATTTTCCAACAACACAGGCCTATTCAGGTTCTTTTGTCAAAATCCATGAGAAATAAATACAAATAGCACCTCATATGCTGTATTTTGTCAAGGGGCCTTGTATACTAAGTTTGACTGGTAAATAAACAAACCCTGTAAATATAAATCTATATGGAATCATTTTTATGGAAACTGGCAATTTTGGTTTTATTTGTGAGTGAATCACCACGGAAAGAGTGATTATACTGCTCACAGAGCAACTTAATGTATAAGAATCCTAAATGCAATAGCATTACTATGCCTCTAAAGAGAAAAGGCTCTTGGATCTCACAGAAGATATGTTTAAGAGGAAAATTTAAATCATGTTTCTCTTCAAAGATTTAATGCTCAGAAAAGTATGATGGATTGACAGCCTTTCACCATTGACTTCAGATGTGATACCACATGGGATACATTTTGGATGTTAACATTCAGCACATTTATCTGCAAATTGTAATTACTCTTTCCTCATCTTGCCACCAGTATGGCTGACATTACAGTCCATGTCGATTTGTGGCACTGCAGTTCAGTTACTACTCCCTTTATCATAAGGGAATAACAACAATGATCAGAATCTTTGAAGTCAGGGCTGCGTGTTCTTGTTCAAAGCTCAAGGAATTGGTGTTATTTATACACAACAAGGAATGAGAAGATAGAGATGTGACAATAGTTTTGGCTTATCAGAATTATGGCTATAAATAAGATGGACACTAATTCCTTTTTGTATACGCAAGAGGCATACCAAAGAATAGTTGTAAATCAAAATAAAGGAAAAAAAATAAAATCTAACAATAAGGATGACACTTGGACAGCACAAAAGATTTTTTCAGGGAGGCTATAAACTCTTTACCTTGGAGATTATAAAGAATAAGCACCTGTCAAGAATGGTACTTAACAAGTTTCGTTTCGGGCAAGGGCGTGGACTTAATGATCTCTTGAGGTCACTTTTCAGCTTTGTTTTCTAAGGTTTCTCTGTTAGATGGACAGTTTAACCAAAACAACTGAACATATGTATCACAGGGCAATGACATTTCTCAGTTGCTAACCCAGGCTAAATTTGAGTCAACAACGTAGAAGTGAATGTCACCAGATCTTACCACCAGCTGCTGAGTTGCTTCATTCACTAGACATGGTACTGTGCTATCAATGTGATAACAAAAAAAAAAAATTAAAAATATTATATATCTTTATATACACATATACTACTATAACAGCAATTGCATTACATGCATTGTTTCTAGCATTATTTGTATTTCAAGTTGCCAAGACAGGAAGCAGCTCAGAAAAATGAATTGTCAAACCTATTACTATTAACTAATGGGTGCTAAGTTCTGTACAGACTTACTAATTAAAAATATTCAACGCCTGCAAGCCAAAATGACTGGTATACTCTGACAAGAGCAAACACTGTTTCAGTTTGAATATTAACCTCAGCCCAATACTATCAGAGCATCACAAAGAGAAATCTTGAAAACAGAAGGAAAGGAAAAGAGTGCTTGAAATAAATCTCATAACATCCAGCTTTGTATTCCCTCTTCTCTATGTTTTAATAGTCCAAAAAGCTGTAACAAGCTAAAGTCTTAACAGTAATGTTCAGTTACTGTCAGTGGAAACTATAGCTATGATTTCAGCAAGCAGTCCAGCAATCCATCCTTCAATTCTGACTGAAATTGTACATCTGATACTTGACTTTTGGGAAGGAAAAGGTTATGGCTAATGTCCATCAACGACCCCATTTAGCCAAGACTGAACAATTTAGAACTTGGGTGATTAATCAGATTCCACAAGTGCCTTGAGGCCAATGGATGCTGCAAGAGACTAGAAGTTGGACCCTTCATAGCAATGGAGTTTACTGTTGTCCATGAATACAAAATGGGTTTACTTCCTTGGAAAATTATTTCATCGGAAAAAGCTCACTAGTCTGTCCAACTATATTAACCTTTGGTTCTTTCACATATAGGGCAGTATGAATGCTATGTAAGCCTATCTGGTCAACACCTACAACGACACACAGTTACACTACATTTTTTTTCCTGCAAATCATTATTATATGGTGTGAGTATGAAATGGACTGGATCTTATCAGATACTGTTTAGGAGGAATAAGGACTTGTGTTCAAGTGGCAAGGTGGAAAACCTGGCACTAGTTTTAAGACATGAGGCTTTTCAAGTAAAGGCCTTTTTGAAGTGTTTATTTTTAATTATGCTACACATATAAACATTGCATAACCTGCCCTAGGAGACTGATATGTCTATTTACATATGGAAAGCAAATAGATATTATTAGGATGGCTGTTCATGATATAAACATCTCTCTTCAGGAGATCTTAATTTCTTTTTAAATAGACTACTTGATGCATCAGTGAACGGCATTTGCTGTGCATTTGGGCCCAGGGGACAAGTAAAAGACGACTCTGAAATCAGCTACTCCATTTCTTTGCTGTGTTTTAAAGCATGATTGTACTGCCATGTACAGAACTCCCTTGAAGTTGGGGAAGTAGCTAAGCTGAATGTTTTGTATACCTTGTGAACTCGGCAACATTCTACAAGCCCTTACTGAGACACTGTGAACATTCACAATAAGTTCATGGACAGGTAGTCCCTAAATTTTAGAAATACTTTGATCAACCAGATATTATGCTACAAGTATGGTTAAGCTTTGAAAAAAAAGTAAATACTTGCTTTCATGTTCAGCAAAGCATATGCTTAAATCTATCCTAAATCAAGAAAGTACTTTCTGTAGTATTTTCTTGCTATCCAACCCGATCTAAACTTCTTAAGTGGTTTGCTGAACTGGATCCACAAAAGCAAATGAGTTGTTTTTAAAGAAAGAATTACTGTAAAGAAATATCTGAAAAAGTGGCTCCTTCTGACCTCAATTTTCTTATGCTTTGCCTCCCACTAAAATACTTTGTTTTTTTCTTGAGGTTCTCTTGGACAGGAGTATTTCCTTCTTGCATTTGGGTATATTTTCAAAGCTATGTAAGCTGCCTTCTATTCTCAGGCTTCTGGCTAAAACTGTGAAAAACTACTTGGAAAAGTACCTCAGAATATCAAGATTGCTTGCCTGACTCAAAGATCTCATTACTTATGTCACACTTCAACGCAGTTAAATGAATCCCTTCTTCTCAAATCACTGTCTTTTTAGAATTTCATTCACACTTGCATTTGTAAAGGAGAAGGGCAGGAAAAGACCAAGGTATTCACTCAAGTCATTGACTCAAGTAAGAGACAGGAAATACCTTTCTGCTTTTGGGGAGGAAAGAAGTGTTCCTGCAGAAGTAGCCTCGGAGGCACTCAGAATGTAAAAGATACCACGTGCTGAAAATGACAGCAGTGTAAAGTGATGCTAGGAATGCATTTCGGAAGCTCCCAGCATTCCATAGCCTAATTTTAATCTGTTCTTCCCTGTCTGGCTCTTTCTGTTGGCATCTCTGGCAACTGCGAACAGGAAGAGCTGTGATGACATATGTAGTTTAGGCTACATGAATCTGAGTCATGGTCTCCAACAAAAGGAGAGTCCAAGTTTCAATGTAGAGGACCTGCAGGAACCTATTGTCACTTTCACTGAAGTGGAGTAGAGCAAAGGGACTTATTTTTAAATCACCTGATTCTTTCAGGACATACTCCCTTTGTGAGGCCTCTTTCTCCATTTCTGAAGGCCATATTTGGAAAATTTTTGTTTACCTTTCATTCTTATGTGCATTTTGATTAATAATAGGTCAGAAGAATGAGCTATAAAATATGACATATCATTCATTCTTATTGTTTTCTAGATCCATATACATCATATACCCCAAGTGTAGAAAGCTTACATTTGTGAACAAAGGCTTCTGAAAGTCTTACAAGGAAATATACTGCTTTGGGACTTACCTTTTCAGTAATCCCCTTCTCTATCCCTACATTAATTCTCTGTTATGTGCAGTAAGCAGAGTTTTGCTGCCTTGATTGAAGACGATGGCGAACAGTGCACTCTTGTGGGGCAAAATTAAAACCAGCAAGGAACAAAAATTCTACCTTTGCAGAAAATAACCTAGCTTCATACAAGCAGTTGAGTAGCTGCAGTAAAAGAGGATGAATACTGTTTCTTTTAATTGGGTGATTCAGGAGGTGCACTGAGTTCAGTAGCTTGGTTCTACTTTTTTTTCCAAATGAAAGTCTTTTGCTGTACACTAGGAGTCTGTCTTTCTCATATCTCATGATTTTAATTCAAATAGTAAATGTAGAAATAAGCAAAAAAAAATCAATAATAAAAGAACTATTAATTTTCAATGGATTAAAAATCAATAGTATTTCTTACAAATGCTTTAATGTAGCAGGAAAGCTAATACTTCATAATCTTCTTACTTGATGAGACAATCTGCCACTTCAAGGAGCAACCACAGTTCCTATCAGGAACTACATGCTGCAATGCAACACAGACAACTCCATGTGATGAGACCTTCTGTAATCTGGCTCCTCTGCTACAAAATCTTCTCATTTCTACAGTTTGTTTTCTGTAAACCCAACAATCTACAATGTCTGTATGGCTCAGATAATCAGTTATCAGACAGACAACCCTCTTCTCCTAAATCGATAATTCAAATCCAAAGCAGCGACCAAAATCAATCCAATGACCAAAGGTCACTGCAGTCTGATGGATGCATGCTGACTGGTATGAAATGAGTTTGTGGTTTCACTCAAGACATAATAGTCAACCAACCTTTTAAGGGAAAACAGAAAACATCTTCACAGTTGATACCATTTTCTGTCCTGACAGATTTTGAAGAGAAATATAGAAGTGAGGTTGAACCCTCTTTTCACTCCCTGCAGTGCTGCATCCAAAGTGTGGGCTAATGAGTGTGCTTTGAAAAAAAACCCTGTCTTGCTATCTGCTTTCTTTGGAAAAAAAAAAAATAAAATGGCACACCCTTACATCTTCATATGCATCACAGTCAGCTCTAAATATGATCTACTAATTTAAAGACTTCAGTATGTTTTCTCTCCAGTCACAAGTATAAACCCAAAGATGTAAACCAGTATATACATCAAAAAGCTATCTTTAGTTCAATATATCTGATGGTCATTACCTGCTCCGACTACTTTATCAATTGATATATTAGAAGCATCTAGTTCCTTGGCAAATTCATGCACAGCTTGATTGGGATCCTCATATGTATGTGGATCTACATAAGTTCTCAGGCCTGGGAGTTTTACTGTGTAAAAACAAATTCAGAGAGAAAAATGTTACTTAGACTTAATTAATCATTCTGACGAAAACTCATGAGACAATTGAAATCCAATCAACAGAAGAAAAAGGTATACTACTTCTTCAAACCAAACTGCTTTTGATGAGTCTTCAGGAATCTTAATGTAGAGTTAAGCCATAGACACTAATGTGGTTATTGCACAGAAGTTTGATTTTAAATGTGTCTGCATTTGCCATATTTAACTGGTTTTCAAATATTAAAATACTACCTACCCCTTTCAGCTTGCTACATGTAGATGCTGCCTTATATTTTCCCTTTCAATGTAATGACAAAGAGGAAAGGAACAAAATGTGTGGTGCTACAGTCAACCTGAAAAGTTCTTGGAAATATATTAAGGAGAGTACATTAACTCAAGCTTTTTCTTTCTGAGTCCTCCAACAAGATGCATAAGAAAACTACATATGAACAATTACAACTCTGCCTCAATCACTCCGTTAGTGCATACAAAGATGGCAGACAGTCATTCTTGTTATTGAAGTCTGGTTCTGGTGCTCAGTTACCCTAACATCTGTGTTATTATTTTGTCCCTCTCTACAGTGTCCTGGTCAGGGATTGTTCTTTTTGCCCAGGGTAAGAACTAGTCCAAACAACTGCATGATTATAAGGGCAGTTTCAAGCTCATGTCCTTCTCCAGCAGGACTGGGGGTGGGAGGAACATACCGTCATTCCCAACTGTTCTCTCCAGCAAATATGCTGAAAGCAAAGCATAGCCTCATTCCCCCACTCCTCCTCATGCCCTGCTTGTGCTTGTATCCGGTACCTTCTGTGCCTCCTTCTGTACTCATTTTACAACACAAATATATTTTGGTAACAAAAAGTGAAACAACTGTTACATCCAGTTATATTGAAGTTTTCTGCTTTTGACGGAAAACTCACATTCCTGGAGATGTATTTTAGTTTTTAGCAACTATACAAGTTGGTCTTGGAGAAGGTATTAACTCCTCCTACAAACATTGCCTTAACCTGCTCATGAATATCCTTTCCAGCTTGGCACTATCACACTGAATCAATTTGTCAACTGCTGGAATAGTTAAACCTTTTTTGCTGGGGTTACACAGATGGGGAAAAAAAAAATAAAATATTTGGACCATTAGTTAGAGCACACCGTGGTTATGTCAAACAATCCCAAGTGTATGTAAAAGAAATAAATAATCAATTTTATGGAGATTTATTTGCCTCAGAATTGACAAAGAAATGATAAAACTGAGTTCCCAAGCTAATTGCATTGAAAACGATGCAAAATAAGAACCGTGTTCTTAACACAAAGGCTGCGTGTGTGCAGCATTAAATGCCGACTGTTGTTTCGTTACAGAGCATGATGATTACAGAATCACTTGCAAGTAAAACAAAAAATAATTGGCTGTATATTGCTGTTGGTTAAAAATCTTGTAAATGCTCCTTTCCGTCCACATGCTGAATGTACATTACAGGCTCCTTCATACCCCCAATGAAAATAACAATTAAAAGCTTCTGCGCTGTGGTGTCTTGGGCTGTAGATTTTTAATGTTGATCCCAGAGGTTCCCAAGATCAGGTGATCTTGACTGCAAGGAGAATAATCCCTCACACCAATAATTAAGGGCAGCCTGTTTAGTAACTGGGTTCTGTCATGAAAAACAGATAATAAACACATGCACATGTGTTAAGCTGTACTACTTTACAGCTCATTCTCTGCAAACATAATAATTTACATTTTCATTTTAACAGCATGCATTGCCCTAAAGGTAGCAAAAAAATAAAAGGGCCCAGCCAAAGAAGTCAAAGGGAGAGGATCTGAGGAGGCGAAACATTTTTGCTTCTTTGAAGTAATATTATAGGATTTGTAATAAGGCTGTAGGGAATAGTTCATGGCTGGAGCATTTTTAAAAGTAATTCAGAATAAACTGACTGAAATAAAACAGCTGCTGAAAGTTTATGACAGCCATGGAACTTACTTTATCCTCCTTTAGTTCATACAAGCAATGTTCTTGTTCTTTGAGAAATACTGTAATTTAGTAGAATAAAATTTCAACAGCCACCTATGTACATACACACAAATCCTAACAGATAAATATCTGCAAAATCAATACATAATTTTCCAGAATTTGTAATAGAAATACCAGTTCCATGATCGTCTCTTTTCTAACTACACAGTGAATCAGCATGGCACTACTCAGAAAACAGTATATAAATATCTAAAGCCAAATTAAAAGCAATTTAATCCACAGGAATTTAACAGCACTGACATGTTTAAGAATAGTGATTGCAACTTTCCATTGTGTGGGAGTAAGGAGAGCAAATTCTGACCTGTTATTTGTCTGTGACACTTTTTTTACTGGCTGCTTTTATTTTATAACCTCATTAAATTTGGATGATGAAGCATTAATTCTATGGGCCACATGTAACCATATAGTTTTTTTTTTTGAGAGTAGTTGGTTAGTGGTTGTTGGGCTGCATGAAGCAAGCACAGTGTTACAGCCTATGTATCCCCTGACAGAGCAGGATACGCTGTGAATATGAATGCTCATGGCTCTCTGGAGATAAGGAGACTCCAAACTTAAAATAATAATAATATGAACAGTCAGAGAACAGTTACTCCATTGTCATGGGGATTAGGAAGCAGTTCTAATTTCCAACTACTGCAGGTAAATCTCTCATCAAAATGTTAATTCAATTATATTTGGTGGGGAGCTATCTGATTATGGTAGCAAAGTTCTGTTCTTGCAGGTGGTACAGCACCACTGTGGTGTGCAAAAAAAAGCACATACATTGACCTTACAACATGCTAAGCAATAGAAATATATGGTTCAAACAAGTTTATATGGTGTCCATGGTCCAGATATTTGTCTGGAGCTTAAACAGTTTAAGCTACTGCTTAAACAAACTACTGCTTTTTATTAAAACATGCTCATTAGACACCAGGAATTCTGTGGGTGGAAAAAAAACCAAACCAACAAACCATTTCCAAACTTGATGTTTATGAAAGACATTATCTTCATCCTGTAAGGATGAAAAAATCCAAACTGCAGTGATAAAACCCCAAGAATTCTACCTCCCCTATTCCTTCAACTATCACCCTCCTCTCTCCTGCTGCTTCTGCTCCAAAACTAATTTATTTCTGCTTTAAAG
Source organism: Ceryle rudis (assembly GCA_033439905.1). Taxonomy (NCBI): domain Eukaryota; kingdom Metazoa; phylum Chordata; class Aves; order Coraciiformes; family Cerylidae; genus Ceryle; species Ceryle rudis. The sequence continues at coordinate 56,068 of JAAGNO010011222.1, forward strand.
AGGGTTTGGATGGAGTTTTGGCTCTGATCTAGTCTTCATGATCCACAGACCCTCTGCTGTGGAAAAATGCTGTAGGTTTATGCACACTACAGAGAGGATCCAGGATCAGAGATCAGCTGAAATACTGCCGGACAACATTCCCTTCCAGCCATGGGCCCTAGCAAGCTGCTTCTTCCTGGTAGCCAGCACATGTGCCCAGCCTCAGAAAATCAACACTTCTTCCCCTGAGATTCTCCTGGATGGGATCATACTCCCTACTCTTCCTTTCACAGGGAACAGCCAAACAACCCAGAGTAGCCATGAATAAAGTCCCATTTAGTCTTATTGATAATGGGTACGCAAAAAGAAGAAATAGGCTTCAGGTTTGGCTTTTGAACACATTTCAAAAGTAGCCTACATTCCTTGGGATGAGCAAAATCTCACATCCTTAACCACATACAATTACTGGTTTTGTGACACAAAGACAACATAAATCAATAGAAAGGCTCTATTCTTGGTCCTGGATGAGACCTAAAGAAAGCATAGACATATTCATTCTTACAAGTGAGGAATCAGGACTTGAACAAAACATGTCTGTAAACAGAGCAGGGCTAAAAAAACCCCATTAATTTGTGAGACACTTGTTTATTAGTTATTCTTAATTTAAAAAAAATATTCCAAATCACTTTTTCAGTCTATGCTTAGAATAATTCCAAACTAAATTATTAGTGGGTCAACTTTGTCAAGCAAGTAATTTTCACAGTCCCTTCAGTAGTCATTAAGACAGGTTTCATTGATTTTTTATTTTGCTTTGGGACAGAAAAGTAATTTCTTATACTTTATACAGCTGATAATGAGGAACTTGAAGTTACACTCTGCATTTCAGTAACACACAGCAGAATCAATATCATATTGCTAACCACATGCATTGTTTGAACACAGACAGTTATGTTTTGCTCATTACTAACCTGAACACAGATGAAAGAATTTGAAACAAAGAATAATTGTTTGGGGAAAATCTCCTTACCCACAAGAGAAGAGATAATTCTCTTCCCAATTTCACTTTGATTTAAGTGAGTTATGACTTCTATTTTTTTGTAAATTGAAAAATACCAGTCATCTAGGGGATAAATCAACAGATCTAGTAGCATTAAATGCTTCACTAACTTACAGTGGCCATTTCCAAAATGTAGTCTTTTCTCATCAGTGCCATGTTTAGACTTCTTGTATCCACAGAATCTACAAGCAACAGAGAAAAAAAATAATATAGAGAATTTTATATGTTAACTGCAGGTAGAAACAGAATAAAATGTTTTCCCTTCACAATTAAACACAGGTTTGAAAGTTTAATGATATTTACATTCTCTGTGCCCTATAGAGGCATGTTATGTTCTCAGGGAATTTGAGGAAATTGGCTAATGAGAGGATTTGTTGATTTTTGACCCCTACAGTTTAATTTTACAATTGCCTAAGAATGTGTTTATAGCATTTTTTAACAACTGCTGCACAATTGGGGCTGCTAACATTAGCGGGCTCATTACCAAGCACGAAGCAGCATTCGGAGCTCCTGAGCAGCAGACAAAGGAGAAGGAGCAAACCAGTCACGGTACTGCCTGACGACACCCAATTTGCCATGCTCATCAAAGCCCCTCGGGGAAATGGAAGCAAGAGTAAATGTGCAAACCAGACAATAAACTAACCTCCCAATCAAGACGTACACCACAATCGTGAGGAGAATAATGGCTACCGCCGCTGAAATGGCAATCATTACAACCTGGCTATTCTCACTGGAAATGGAGAATGCTGGAAAGTTAACACAAAAATATATAAATAACCCCCCAATCACGTAACATTGATTACATTACAATTGACTTTCATATAAGGAACAGACAGAATAAGTCATCGCCATAGAGTATTTGGTCTCCTGCTAAATAATCTACTAAGTAATTTTTCATCAGACAAATAAATGCAAGGTAAGAAAACAAAAGATTCCCTTCATTTTTGACAATTTACCAAACTTGTTTCTGCTACTGCTGATTTTTACTCTTGCCAATCCTAGTAACTGCTGTTCAGCTGATACTTATATATAAACATATATGTAAATGCAAACATACATCCCATGACATACATATATTTTGTTATGGTCAGTAAGGAATTGTTCCTTGGCAAGAAATCTCAGCCAGTCATCATCACCCTTGCTCTCACTTCTGTATTTTGTTTTAATGAATTAAGCTTCCCAGTATCCTCGTGAAGGTTGTGAAAAGCCAGGGCATACAGAAGCAGACAGAAGGACTTGATGCTACTCTTGGTTAAAAATTTGTTGCTTTTAGCAGAGCACCTCTTACACCATGGGTCCTCAAGCCTTATCATGCGTACATGAATAAACCTTATACGAGTGTATCAGAATTATAGTCCTCAGTGTTCTAACTCTGAACAGCAGACATGAGTCTTCTGTGAAAGCCCAACCTTAGTTGACCAAGTCTTAGATTGTGCATCATCAGTATACATTAGTAACTAGGTATTTAAGCAAAGGTTGACTTTTTGATGCATTAAGCCACTCAGCTTCTAGCAAAAAGGTCTGGATTACTATGTAGTACCAAGTGATTAGAAAGCATTTAAGATTACGAGCTCTATTAAGAGTCTGATACAATAACAGAACTTGTAAAGAATACCTATAAGGTCATCAGTTAATGCACAGTTATTATCTATGCATTAGAGAAAAGAAAAAGGAATATTGGACCAGTAAATACCCTCCCCAAGGCCACCCATAAATGTAATGACAGATGGAAGAAGAGACCCAAACAGCTCAACTCCCTGACCAGCTACTCAATTGAATGACCATCTTTCCTGTCCTCTGCATATTAGCTCCACCTCAAGACTATGTAGGAGACACCAGCAATGCTCTGCAGTAGTGTGGAGAATTACACATTGACCCACAGGAGTAATGGACCAATATAATATTAACTCTCTAGGAGAAGGAGTTTATAGTCCATAGAGTTCAAGCCACAAACTTGGAACAGTGCGAGGCTGTGAATCCGGTTTTCTATTAAACTTCCTCCTTTGGCAGCAGCTGTGGTCTAGTAAGGTATCGATTCTGTCACGAGGCAGAGGTCGGTGAGGGAATAGAAGAAAATACCACCTCTGATAGTCATGGCATACTCTTTATAGCATGTTTCAAGTTTAATGATAAACTATAAAGTTATATAGTAATGCTACCCAGAAACACACATCATAAATAGTTATGAGTTGTATTTACTAAAGTAGAAAAGGAGTGAAAGCAGCCATTCAAATCAGTCAGAAACTAGTTGGGATGTTAGTATAAACCAGTTGAACAAATACATACAATCTGGACTGGTTTCAAATTCAAACTTGCGGCTGTTTGTCCCATATCCAGCTGCAGTTCGGGCTCGAATTTGGAAGACGTAGGTGGTATCAGGTTTGAGGCCACTGATGGTAACATTGATGCCTTTGGCTCTCAGAATAGTGTAGCTTGTCTCTTGTTCCTGCTTTTGGGAAGAGAAATTGTCAGATTAAAACCACACCCTAAAAAATAGAACAAGAGATAGTTGGTAGAAAATTACTATAAATCACCTGGAGACCACCAATGTATTTTTTGAATATTTATAGCCTGACAAATGCTTGTAGAGCCATTAATTTTCAATCAGCTAAATTTTTTTTAATTAGCAAAAAAATCTAAATCATTAAAGCTTCTATGGCCTTGTGTGGTAAATAAAATACTATACATGCTGACTCTATGATACTTCATTAAATGGCTTTGCATCATTTTGTCCATAGTTTGTAACACAACAAGAAAATGAAGATTAAAATCTTATTTAAAAAGAAAAGAAAACAAAAGAGATTTTCCTACTGCACTGAACTAGACATTATAATAGACCAACTTAGACACTTTAGGGTTCTGCAGAGCTAGTGCAGGATGCAGTTTTTACTGCCTCATGTTTTACAAGACAGTGTTTAGCTTTATAACAGACAAACAAGAAACTCTGCTCAGGCTCCTCACCTCAGCTTTGTGAACAGGCAAATGTAACTGTTTTTCTATTATTCTATAAAAACTGTGAGACTGATACATCCATCAAACCCCACTGAACTTGCTCCTGAATGAGTTTTGGGCTTTAGTAGCCAGAACAGAATTGTATGTTTGTTCTTTACTGCTCTTTGCTAAAGAGCAAGGTGTGTGTCCAGGACAGATGACACCGTCACAACCACACTCTGCTTAATGTTTTCACAAATTTCTGACATACTTTTCATATAACATAAGAAATGGACTATTTTTAATTTAGTACATTTGGATACACCTTATACTGTGTAAAAAGTTAATTCAGATAAAAGTACGTTTCAGTCTTTTTTTCACTGTAAGCACATAGTCTAAAAATTTAAGCATGCAATTTGGAGCCAGAGGTATGGCTTATATTACTAAAGCCATCCTGTACCAAAAGAATATTTTTTGCTTCCTAAAAATGGCAGCTGGAACTGCTTCAAAAAAAGTCTTGGACAGCAGCCACACATGTGGGGAACTGTGAGAATCTCAGTTGTTTAGGTTCCCAACCATGAACTTTTTTATTCTGGACATGGTGGAGTTTTCATATGCTTCCCTTTTACTTTGAACATTCTGAAATACACTAAAACAATTGAATTTTGCCTAGTCAAAAGCAGAAACTTAGTTAAGGTATGTCAGATGCAAACAATCTCACCTAATTCTCACTATGTTTTATGGCATCTACGTTTAAGTCATCTTACCTTAAAGTGTCAAGTGACTAGAATTGTTTTAGTGTGTTTGCTCTGCAGTGTTGTCTAGAGTAAGTCAGCAGGTGGACGTTGGAAACTGTTCACTTTAGCGCTACAAAAGCCTACCTACACTGTTCTTTGGCAGTCTTTGATAAGGACAGAAACAGAAATGTTTACACCATAGTTAGGGAAATGACCAGAATCTCCACATAATATTCAACATTATGCACATGAGTAATTACACCCCCAAAAAAAAAAAAAAAAAAAAAAAAAAAAAAAGGCAAAAAAGCGCCTAAGCCTTGACCCAAAATTTACATCTCAGAAAAAAACATTCGGTAAGGGCCTAAGTTTCAAGGGGCACATAAAAAAGT
>JAAGNO010011223.1:4677-20172 GCA_033439905.1 Ceryle rudis
TGTCCCTGCTCTCAGCAGGGGGGTTGGACTAGATGACCTCTAGAGGTCCCTTCCAACCCAGACAGTTCTATGATTCTTCCATTTTGATGCTCTGATGGTCTTTCCTTCAGTGAGTTCAGTCTCCTCCCCAGTCTTTCAGCTTTGATATTTGTCACTGGATGACTTCACTCACATGATTTTGACTTTATGCAAGTTACTCATAAATCAGGCTTTCCAGTTTTGGATCATTTTCTCCACTGACAGTTTTAGCTTGTCTTTTTGTATTTCTTATGTAACCCAACCACAAAAGAAAATGCAATATGGCTAGAGCTCTCTGGGGGACTGTCTCTGCCAGCTGACTTCAGGAGCACATTGCCGATGAAGTTAGTCTCTTCTCTGGTGTAACTTCTGTGTGCCAGCCTCGCTGGAAGTTACTGTCACCACTGCAAAGCAGAGAGCTGGAAAAATGTCTCAGTCTCACCTGATAGAGTTCAGGCTGAACTGCCAGGGAGGGTGGCTGGTGCTAATGATCCAAGCTGTGGACTGGGATACCAAAGTCATGGGCCATTTTGTTCCATTTTGCTGACTCTGCTGCCAGGGCAGTAACCTACCCCATAGGCAGGGTAACCAGAACCTGGGTTGGCAGTGTCACAGTCTGCAGCTGCTGGCTTTCCTAAAGGTTGGTTTGAGTCCCTACGAGTTTTATGTCAATAATCTTAACTATTAACTATTTAATTTTCTAATCTTGCTTTTCAAATACCATAAAGAAAGGGGCTGCTTTTGTTTCTTTGTCCATTCTGCTTTGCTTATTTTTTTAACATACTGTGTTCTAGAATGTTTTTCTAGACTACTAAATGCAAAATATTTCTGAAAAGTAAATCTTAAATTGAGGGGGTTTATTTTTTTTATTGTTTCATGAGAATTAAAAAACATGAGAAATGGTGTTCATGAGTCAAAGGCTACTTGGGTATTTTTATTCTTGCAGATCTCAAAGTGTAAACGGAATTAAAAATAAATATAAAATTTGTTACTGTTTTAGAGGAGCAAAAATGTAGTCAGTGTAGTTAATTAATAACTTTCTCAATTTAAATAAACATTTAAAGTTTTGAAACAGTTTAAGCAAAAGAACTTTGAGTGTTTCCAATGCCAAATTTTCTTTGTGTAAGTTGATAGTGTAAAATTTCACTTTATAAACTGTGAAGTGATCAGTGATAACTTTAATATGAAAAATGCAGCACTAGTAGTTAGACATTTCAGAGGTCTGATGAAAGTATTCATTTCCAGCTAGATCATGTCTAAGAATTTAGCTGAACATCAATATTTATATTTAGGTAGTGCAGGAGTTTGAATCATACCTTCTTTCAAGTTCTAAATATGGACCATGTTTACATTAGTGAATCATAGGCATAGAACTTAGAGCCGAAATAAAATCTTTTTCTCCAGAGGTGCTTAAATATACATGAGCTGAATCTTGCATCATTTGTGCTCCAAAAAGCTGTGCATTTGAAAACAAAACCAAAACATTACAAAAAAAAAATAATTAATCTGCACTGCTTGAAGTTACTTGCGATAGGCAAAAATTAGTACCATGGGAATGTGTACGTTGATCGCTTCTTATATACAAAAGGAGACCGTTATTACCTTTACATGGCCTTGTGCATTTACTGTAAATAAATTTACTGTAAATCTTATTCGTCATAGGATCCAAATTTTCTTTCTTGGCACATGTAATTTCTTTGCATTCAGAAAAATGCCAACCTTTTCTATAAAAGTCTGGACTGATACATAGGTTTTGTGGAGTAAGCATACTTTATATTCATTACACGATACAAAGAAGCTGCTGAAGTAGCGTCCCTTTACTATGTCAATATGGTAATTTCTTCATGTGTTCAAACATGGAAGTTCTCTCTGATCACTTCTGGTTGAGTACATTGAGTGAAATCAAAATGGCTTTATAAGTTTTGGTTGTAGATTAATTATTGCTCAATGTGTATGCTGCTGACTATTTGAGGAGCAACCACGTTGGACAGAGAGGAGTGTGTTAAAAGAAGCAATGATGGAAGACAAGCAGGAAAGAAATCTCAACATGTTCAGTGTACAGCATAAGCAAGTTTGTGATGACAGAAGTTGTTCTGGAAGCTTGACTGAGTAAAGACATAGTTTCTAGCATTCATACTCTTACCTAAAATATGCATTGTTGCACTGAGATAAAGTAGTACTAGAGTTTGGGGAGAAGATCTTACAGTCAACACTGTTGTACATTTTGGTTTAGTATGCTTTTTGGGAGGAGGAGGAGGAGGGAGGGGGTTGACAAGTTACAGTTGTTTTGAGTGAAGAAAAGCATCATAAATCCCAGACATTGATTGGCACTGGTTACAGTACTGGGGCTGCACTGCTCTGTGTGCAGTGTCCAGGAGCCTGAGCTGGCAGCCAGAGCAGGGAAGTGTCTTATTAACACTGGTGGCATAATTCAGTGTAGTAGTGGACAGAATCTGTTTTGCAAGCTTCACTGTCAAGGGTAGGTTCTTCTGAACATGTTTTAAGTTGCTCCCTTTTACTCTGGCAGTGGTGCTTTAGATTATTTTCATCTGTTTTCTCTATCTGCCTGATTGTTTTTAAACTGCAATATAGAACCTCATTAAATTGAACCACTCTATGAACGTGCCCTAGCTTTATGTGGAAAAATGTAAGTGCAGAAGACTAGTTTTAGAATTCTTAACTGTAAGTAGCCTGAAATAAAAGCAAACACTACTTTTGTTTTAGTGTATCTTTGATATTTCACATACATCCCTAGAAGTCTGCATGTGATTGCATGGCTTTTACATGTGTAATGCTTCATAATGCACATTTCCAGGAGGCATCATAATTGCCAAGTTTTTAACTCGGCTCTGAAGTAAAACTGGTCTTTGGTGAGAGGGAGCTGGTAGTTTCTGCTGGTAAATAGTACAAATTCATAACTATGTCTTGGGAAGAAAACCAGAAATAATGAATGTGTATTGAAATGGTTTTTATCAAATTCTACAGTAGGCCAAAAAACTATTAAGACAATAGCAAATTGTCGTGAAGCAGGCGTGATCTTCCTCTGTCCTTACTTTGTTAAAAACCTAACTTCAGATTTACACTTCAGAATCTCAAGACTATGATGCACTTTTTGCCTTCTGCTTTTGAGGTGATAGCCTGTAGCAGTGCTTGGAAATTGTCTTCTGTTGTTGCAGTCTTCTCCATTCAGGAAAAAAAATAAAACCTGGAATAGCATAATTGGAAGTGTCATGCTTAAAAACATTCGTATTATCTTTGAGAACATATAGTTTCTGGTAATTTTTATACTCAGTCTAATACTATCTGCCTTTTATTAAGTAGCAAGGAAACTGGCATCAGAGAAATGTAGCAAATGTTTTGGTTTTTTTCCTTAAGGAGTTTCTTCTTAAGTATTACTGTCGTTGTTATAGTAGATTCATTATTAGAGTCATTGATATGATACTCTCGAGGTGCATACAAGGTTAACAGGCTCTGCTTTATCCTAAAGTTCTTGATATTATCCAAAGCGTTTTCTTTTTATTGGAGAGAAGGTTATCAATTTACAAAGTACTCCTGCTAATCAGTCTATAACTTTTGTAATATTGAACCTTTGGGAAAAAAAATCAGACCAAAAAGTAAAATATTCAAGGGTTTAGGTGCAAGAAGCAGCAGAAGCATCTGAAAGCAGTTAGAATTATACATATGGCTGTTGCTCTTATTCCTGCTACAATGCCTGGTTTTGCTACAAAAGTAGAAGCATTACTTAACCATTTTTCACTAATTCAAAAGGTGTTACATATAATGAAGACTAGAGAGCTTTGAGTTCTGTATCTAGAAAGAGCTGTGAATTTTAGATTATAGCCGAGATTTTTAGAGCCAAATTACAAATGAACTTTGTAGCTTCCTTTGACTTTCGAGATTTTTTTTTAGTTTCTGCAAGTTCATAAATTATTTTATTCTCCAAACTGAGCCTTATGTCAGGCTTTGGTGGGCTTTTCTTTGAAAAGTCCGTTGTTCAAGCTATGCATAAACTAGAGAATGAAAGGAGGCAAGACGTACCTGATGGTGGTTGATACCAAATCATTTCAGCAGTATGTTCCTCAGTCATGTATTCCATAATAAATTAAAAACTCCTGACATAATTCGGAGCTTGTACGAAAGGGCACTAGTGTGAAAGAGGTCCAGTAGCCAGGTAAGCTTTAGAGCCGCCTCTGAAGGGGATTCTGGGGCAACAGCTTAATGTCATGCATCTCACGTTTGAACAGAGTACTGGAAGATGCTTATTTTCCTTATTTGTTTCACACAACTGCTCACTGTATGGAAGAAACTTTTTATCTAGGACAAGTCTCCTGCTTCAGGAGACTTAGGTGTTCTCCTGTTCATAATTCTTGTGATATCAAGCTAATGTGCAAAGCACTTGGTATTTTTGTGTGTATGAAGACTGTTCTGTATCCACAATGTACTAGATGCATACGTTGTTTATAAGCAAAGCTATACTTTATGGAGTTGTTTCAGGAGTTTGACATGTGTTCCAATTGTAACAGGAATAGAATTCACTTTACATGCATCACAGTTGTAGAGTCAGGAATGAATAATACCCTCTGCTTTGTCTTACATAAACTTTTTCAATGCCAAATAATATACAGACTATTAACGTTTCCAGGCTTTGCTCTCCGTACATGACACAGTTGCTCAGAAGAACTACGATCCCGTCTTGCCCCCCATGCCTGAGGATATTGATGAGGAAGAAGATTCAGTTAAAATAATCAGGCTTGTAAAAAACAGAGAACCATTGGTAAGTAATCCTGTCTTTTTTGGGGGGGGTTGTGTTTGCCGACAGAGCAGGGGCTGTTCAGATTACAAACGTGAATGGGTGACATTAACTTCTACTGTGGCTAGACAGACTTTACACAGGTTTTTTCATAACATTCAACAATACACTTGTGACTTCCATTTGCAGTAAAGCATACGAAATGAATAGTAAGAATTTGTTCATAAATGGTGTTTGAGCATTATATATATGGGCCAGTCTGAGCATTTAGATTGATAATATATTCATCTTTTATCTTGAATTTGAATCATGAACTTGTTTTAAAATGAGAGAGGGAGAATGAATCCCCCAAGTAATCTTGACCTTTGTTGTGAACTGTGCCTGTTAGCATTCATGTTAAAAAATGTGACCTTTTGGTACACTGAAAAGAAAGCATAAAAACATATTTTAAAATGCTTGAATTGAAATCTGGGCAAATTTAAGATGTCTGTTGTTGTACTTTGGATTATGAATACTAGAAAGTTAATATCTTCATGGGGATATCTGGAAAAATGAAAGGGCTAAACCTAGGTTTATATTACAAGAATATTAAAATGCTTTACTGATTTGGTTATTTTTATTTGCTGCAGAGTAGGAGTCATGGTGTATAAAATTTAACTATATTATTTTTCTCCTGCAAACCAGTAAGAGCTTTGTTTTATGTTATAGTGGATATTTGTTTTAATGGATAGCGATCCTGAAGAAATGTCTGCCAAGTTACTTTGAGAAAGCTGTGACTTTGTACTTGAGATGACAGTGTGAGACTGATGTCTCTGTTAGACATTAAACAGGGGTAGTTTATCCCGTAGTAGATATCTTACTATTGTTCCTATTCTTGGTGGATTTCTGGCATCAGTAAACAAGAAATAAGTTTTGGTATTGACAGACTGTAGGTGCCCGTGGGCATAATGAAAAGTTTGACAATATGGAAAGTTTGTACTCTGTTTTAACATATTAAACCTTCATTTTTTTTTCTCAAACTGCAGCTTTAAGCTTTTTTTTTTTTTTAATCAAAGAAATTCTTTGAAGAAGAAAACAAACTTGCTTTAGGATTTTGTATCAGAAAGAGTATTCATTCTGAAAGGTGTGAAGAAATCGGGACATATATTATGAAATGAGTTCTAATTGAGCAGCTTATTTTAAATGTTAAGAAAACACTTGTTTTTTCTTGAATTGGTCAGAAAAATCTTAATAAAATCTTAATGTACATAGTTTCATGTTTCAAACATGATTTGCTACTAAGACTTCTATGAGTAAAATAGTGTAGGTTAATAGCGTCTCAAAATGGATTGGATAAATAGCAACTTGGAAAACACAACGGAGAGATTTTCTGAAAACTTACCTGAGATACATAGAGATATAGATGGTATATTAACTTTTGAGATTTTTCAGCCCTCTTAAAGGGACAAAGAGTTACCTAGGCTAAATTGGACTGTTCCTCAAATTCCACTCTTGCCTATTCACTCCGGTGGGATACTGAGCAATTCCAGATACCTGCGTGGCTGTTGTGGCTCAGCCCGGGCTGGCAGCTCAGCCCCATGCGGGCACTCGCTCACTGACCTGATCTGGCCTTGACAGTAGTCCTGCTCTGAGCAGGAGATGGGCCTGAATGACTTCCCAAGGCTGCCTTTCAACTAACATTTCTAAAATTGTACCTTATCTGTATGGGAAAGGTTTATTTGTGGTCTTGCCAAATCCTCAGCCTTTCTTGAGGTTTTATTTTTGTTGGAGAAGAGCTTATGGTGAGTCTGTTTTGCACGTTACTTCTTCTCTAGGAAGACTTTGAAGAACAGTGTACGGTGTCCTCCTTCTCTTCCATAACCCGCCTTCAATCCATCTTAACCTTAATAATGTTAACATCAAAGATTAAGTTCTTTGTGGTAGATTTATAGTGACTTATGACACCATCACCACAATACAAACCAAACCTATTATCTGTGTCTTTGTCTTCCCTAGATGCAACATGAATAGTAATTCAGATCATGCCTTAGCAGAATATGGCATGGAAGAATAAATAAGGATAGGTTTATGCTAGCTCTATTAGATCTACTGCATTTCTGCTTCCTGAAGTTATTTTACTAAAGAAAGGGTATGCCATGACCTGTGTTTACTAAACTATTTAACATTTCATTTTCTGTTTATTTCCATGTCTCTTTAATGTCTTTTCCTTCAGAGCTTGTTCTAAAGTCTTTAATATTCTTAGTACAGATCAAAGAAGCTCGTCTTGTTCAGTTTATCTGCTCACTATTGTCCAGTCAAAAAAGTTGTACTTCTACTTGCATTGGTATATGAGGATTCTTGCTCAGTAGAGCTTGACATTAGTTGGTACCATATGATATTTTTTTCTGGGATGGAGATTGTCTGGTTTATTGACTTGAAGATACTGAGCTCCTTGAACTTTTCTTTCACCTCAGACACATTCTCATCCTCTATTTTTACACGAATAGTAGAGATTTTTTTCCTGCAAAGATGTAAGCTTCACATCAGTTGCACACCCTGGACATTGACCTGGATATCTCCTTGGGATGACTTTGAACAATACTCTCTCTGAAACAAATCGGGGACTCTCTTAACTTCTAGTGACCATTTTTATATAGAACTGTACCACCGTTCCTCTTCTACGTGGTCATGCTTTTCTTTAAGCGCTTCATCAGTGTGTTGAGCTGGTGTTAATCGCATAGTAATGAAGCCTGAGTTCCCAGGAATAATCATCTCAAAAGAGATTGTGGGAAGACCAAATTTCATCAGTTCAGAAGTCGGTGCTGAATTTTCATCCAGTTTTTTGGAAGAGATGATTTAGACTTTTTTTTTTTAAGCCTTCCACAGCTGTGGTGATTGTCTGTCTGTGCTGATTGTCTGTCTGTGCTGATTGTCTGTCTGTGCTGATTGTCTGTCTGTTGGTTGGGGTTTTTTGGGGGGTGGGGGGTGTTGTTTGGTTTTGTTGTTTCTAAATGCTCTATTGGCAAATGCCATTCTAGCAGTGTCTCACTCAAGCGAGGTGAAATTGTGTTAGGAGGTTGTATCTGAACAATGTAATTTAGAACATCTCTGAAACATGTAAAGAGAAGTAGAAACAACTCTTTTCAGAGAGAGTCCAAATTTCACCTGGCTATAATTAGGCTTTTTATTAGATAACTTGGAAGGCTTTTTCTCTCCACCTCAACATGAGGAGAAACTTCTTCACTGTGAGGGTGACAGAACCTGGAACAGGCTGCCCAGAGAGGTTGTGGAGTCTCCTGCTCTGGAGACTTTCAAGCCCCGCCTGGATCTGTTCCTGTGTGGCCTGCCCTGGATGATCCTGCTCTGGTAGGAGAATTGGACTCGATGATCTCCAGAGGTCCCTTCCAACCCCATCCATTCTATGATTCTATGATTCTATTCTATGATTGATTCTATGATTCACTTCTTCCTAATTTCTAATCTAAATCTCCCTTTTTGCAGTTTAAAGCCATTGCCCATTGTCCTATTGCTACATTCCCTTGTAAAAAGTCCCTCTTCACTTTTATGTCCCTTGCATTCGCCAGGGAAAGAAAACTGTGTGTTTGTCCCCACTTCATCAATGCAGTGTTTGGGCACAGAGAATTGGTACTCACCCAAGAAAACACCAGAAAGGCATCGCAGTACCACCAAACACACACCTGGCTCCAGTACCCTCCTTGGGGCTCTCACCCCAAGATATTCTCCCATCACCTGTACTCCTGTGGTGGCCACCCCAAATAAGGGCACGCCGCATTGCCCCCAGTACTTTCTGTGGTTGTATGGTTTGAGAAGCTCATCACCTTGCCTGTGCTGGTAAGTGCACATATCAGAGTGATAATCAAGGTAGAATCCTGCTCTTAATTATACCTTTTGTGACATGTTGAAATCAGCAGCGTCGCACAGCCACGTCTGAATGCTCAAATGAGGCAACTGGATAAATGTAAGTCAAAGGAATTTGGTAAAACTTTCCTGTTCTGATAGAGGGTCGGGAACTGAGTTCATTTTGCTGTAACTGTTGCTGAAGGCAAAATTTGGTCTTTTCTTGCCTTTTCTAATTAATTTTTTATCTTTTTGTTCCACAGGACATGCTGAGTTAAATAATAATAATAAAAAAGACTGAATGTCAAGACTACTAAAAGCTAACTTTGAAAACCAAGTAATAATTCATTTAAAATCAGCATCAAGCCAATGCCTCTCCCTAGTGTTCTCCATAAACTCCTCCAAAAATTAGGTGTTTCAACAAGAGCAGTTAATTATACCGACATAATGCGGAGCAAGACATTTATAAAATCCCCTAATGGCTGATCGAATGATCACAGAATCACAGAGCATTTGCAGTTAAACACAGAAATATTCTGGATTTCTAGTTGTGAGTTGCGCTGTCGGTGGTAATCTTATAGTGACAGTTGTAAAAAGCAAAGAAGCCCCCCTAGAAGATCAGGTGATTAAAAACCACATTATGATCCTGGGATAACAGGAATCTGCACTAATTCTTCATCGATATCAGGTGAATTAATCAGTTCCTTTCTTCTATGCTTTCTTAAGTTTCTCAATGAGACAACTGCATATTGCCAGACAACTTCTCCTCTTAATCTTTGATTAAGAGGAGAGTCCAGTAATTGTACCTGCAAGAAACTTGGATTACAGAAAAGAAATTGCATGAAATTGTAAAGATTTGTAAGAATATTTTATGATGAGGGTGGTCAGATACTGGCTGAAGTTGCCCAGAGAGGTGATCAATGCCCCATCCCTGGCCCCATTGCAAGTGAGGCTGGATGGAGCTCTGAGCACCCTGCTCTAGTTGCAGATGGCCCTGCTCAGTGCAGAGGGCATGGACTGGATGGCCTTGGAAGGTCCCTCCCACGAAACCATTCTGCGATTCTATGATAAATGCATAAAATAATGGAGTTGTCCCACTTGAAAATAATAGGGTTTTTGCAAGCAGAAATGTCCATTTTCCTCTGAAAAACCTGTGGTCTAGGTAATATCTGAGAAAATATTTGTGTTCCTTTCTTGTTTGCTTGGTAGAGGATCCTACGTGTTCGCCATGCTTTGTCTATGAGTCCCACATTAATGTCAACACAGGTAAAAAGCAGCTAGGAAATCTAGAGGAAAACTTCCTTTGTGAGCTCTGGGAGTCAGCAGCCTTCCTTGTTTCTACATGTTTGTGAAGAAGTTGAAAAGCTTTCCCGCTATCCCATGGAGATGTACAATTTGTATTCAGAACAGGTTTCTGAAGTGACAGCAAGATTTTCCATCGGAGATTTCCTCAATTAACCCCAAGACATGCAAATTGGCATTTTTACTAATATTCTCCAAGGTCTCAGGCTTGTGATGAGCAGAGCACTGCCTCTCATTAGCACACCTGTAAGAGCTTTGCAGCAAAGCACACACACCTCCCAGCATCTGAATGTTTTCCAGCTTCCTTTCCAAATCAGCAGCTCCACTCTCGTGGGAGGGAGGAGACAATACCCACACCCCACCAGAGCCTTATGCTGGTCAAGAACGTGCAGACTGACAATGCCAGTGGGTTTTGATGGGCAATCATCTCCTAAGAGTTTTAGGAGTAGGACTGAGAAAAGATTTAATCCCCTAAAACCTGCTGCATTTGAAGATGTCCCTGCTCATTGTGGAGGGGTTGGACTAGATGACATTTAAAGGCCTCTTCCAACCCGATGGATTCTGTGATTTGGAAACATGAGCAAATCTATCTATCTATCTATCTATCTATCTATCTATCTATCTATCTATCTATTTTTCTGTCTGTCAGATTTATTTTAATCCAGATCAGTTTTGCGGTCTGCCTCAACCCATGGCCACCCAAATGTTTGGGGTGGTATAAAGAAAGGAACGATACATTCAAAGAATTGCCATGAGCCGAGCAAGGTGGGGCAACTTTAGTGGATGTTATGGTGGTTTAAACTGTCCTTTGCAGGGTTGATCTGCTCAACACCTTTCTTGTGTCTGATGTCCCAAGGATTAGGGGAAAAAAGGATTTCTCTGTTCTCTTGGTGGGCTCTGTTCGGGAGGAAGATTTCAAGGCATAGCTGCAATCTAAAGTCCTCTGAAAATATAGTGAATGTGAGTCCACCATAAGATGGCTGATTTCTCTACCTCCACAACTATTAAAGAAAAGCAGACCGTTTCTCCATATGCTTTCAAAAGGTGCCTTTCCTCAGTTGCATCTGCATGTGAAGGAACTTCCAGCCTGCAAACTACAAGAATATGGAAAAGTCCTGCAGCACTGCATGAGATCTCTCTGCTGTAGAAAGGAACATAGCTTAAGACACCTTTTCCATGGTGAAAGTCTGGATGATGGGCAGACCAGGACTATGGGGAATGATGGAGGTGTTATGTGCAGGTGTAGCTATCAGGGTATCACTGGAGAAGGCAGGCACCTAAAAGGTGGGTGTTGCCAGGTGGGAGAGGAGTTGTCTGCCTATCCATTTTGAGTGTCATTAAATGAAGTGCATAAACAGCATTAGAAACAGGAGCTTTTGCCCTCAAGGCAATGTCCTATCCTCACCAGCAGTCCAAACGCAAGCTCCTGGCTGTGAAGTTGCTCTCTTGACCTTCAGCTTGTCCCTTCTGTCTGTAGAGTGTCCTGGTGTGAATGTAAAGGATGGTAGTTGCCTGGAAACTGAATCCTGGCCAAGATTGTGTGTTCTGGAGTGAAGGGTACAACTGAAGGTGAGAAAAACAGTCGGAGTTGGTGAGGATCTCTTTGGACAATTCAGTTCCTACTTCAGCAGGCACATAAACCAGGCATTTGGGGCATACACTGATGTGCTCTTCATATCAATACAGCTGGTATAAAAGACAAATCAACTGGACAATCTGCTACTGAGCACAGATATGAGCATAATAGATGTTGCCGCAAACTACCAGGGAGAAGATAATCAGGACACTATAAAATCACATTATAAATTATACAGGTAAGCGCAGAGTAATTTGCATGGCGGAGGAGTAGAGCCACAGTTAAAGAAAACAGAAGAGTCAGGTCAGGAAAGTAAGTTAACTGTGTTGATAAATAACACTGCTGTCAACTGACTGAAACACCACATCCAAAAGGAGGACTATAACTGAGCTGTTCTTCTGTCACTTGGCTGGGATAGTGACACTGCCAGAGATGTCCTAAAGGAGAACGGAGATGCTGTGAGTGTACAAGATGCAATAAAAAGGGGAAAAGTCACATACACTGGATAAATTTCATGTCCAAACAAGATACTGAGGGTCAATTTTTAGACACCTGTGAACAAAAAAGAGAAGAGAAGAGAAGAGAAGAGAAGAGAAGAGAAGAGAAGAGAAGAGAAGAGAAGAGAAGAGAAGAGAAGAGAAGGCAAGGCTCTGGGGAGACCCTCTGGGGGCCTTTCAGCACTTCAAGGGGTCTTTCACAAAGATGGGAACAGACTTTGGAGCAGGGCCTGTTGGGACAGGACAAGAGGGGATGGTTTGAAACTAAAAGAGGGAGATTTAGACTGGAGAGAAGGAAGAAACTTTTTTATGCTGAGAGTGGTCAGACTCTGTCCCAGGTTGCCCAGAGAGGTGGTCGATGTCCCATCCCTGGAAGCCTTCCAGGTGGGGTTGTACAGGGCTCTGAGCAACGTGCTCTAGTTGCAGATGTCCATGCTCAGTGCGAGGGTGCTGGACTAGATGATCATTAAAGGTCCCTTCCAACTCAAAACATTCTATGGTTCTATGAAGTACTTCTTGGAGATGTATTCAGTGGAGAAGGGGTTCCTGGTGCAGCCCAGGTTCACTATGGTATTATCAAAGAGACCCTCTGTACATCAGGCTGTAACGAATTGAGCTTCAGTACAGTCATACGAACAAGAAAGACAAAAATATCACCAGCACAGTCTTGGATTTAAAAAGGAGCCCTCTGAATAATGAGGGAACTTTTTTAAAAGGAAATTAGTACGATCCGTGACTGGGTGAAATGTTTGCAAGCAGCAGAGATACTGTTTAAAGACACCATATTAGAGGCTCAGTGAAAATACATAGAGTATATCAAAAAAGACTTTAAAAAGACCAGAAGAAAGCTACAGTAATTAAAGATCAGAGCGAAGGAGGTTATTACAAGTAAGAAGACTTCGTGTTCAAACAAGGAAAAATTAGAGAGCGTATATTCTGTTAAAAAGGTAGACTAAAAGATTTGAAGAACACTTTTCTAAGAGCATGAACGAATTACCAATCCTTTTCCAAACATGACTGGATTAAGAAGCCTTCCAGGCAGTGTGCAGGGCCAACAAAGGACCAGGGTGTAGCACAGATAACTTCAGACCATAGAGTATGTATCAAACAACACCAAAGGAACTTGGATCTGAACTGTCTGGACAGAGGAAATTGCTTGTAACTGGAGTTGTTCAGGCTGGAGAAGAGAAGGCTCCAGGGAGATCTTCTTGTGGCCTTTCAGGACTTCAAGGGGAGCCTATAAGAAAGATGGGGACAGACTTTTGAGCAGGGCCTGTTGGGACAGGACAAGGGGGGATGGTTTGAAACTAAAAGAGGGAGATTTAGACTGGAGAGAAGGAAGAAATTTTTTTATGCTGAGGGTGATGAGAGCCTGTCCCAGGTTGCCCAGGGAAGTGGTAGAAGCCCCATTCCTGGAAACATTCCAGGTCAAGCTGATGGGACTCTGAGCAACCTGCTCTAGTTGCAGATTTCTATGTTTCTATGTTTCTATGCCCGTGCTCACTACAGGGGCGTTGACCTTCAAAGGTCCCTTCCAATGCAACCACTTCTGTGCTTCTGTGGTGATTATAATGGAGAACAGAAACACTAAGTGCATGATGATGGGGAAGAGTCCACATGGGTTTTGCAGGCTGAAGTCTTATTTAACAAAGCTGGTACAGTTCTTTGCCAGCATGAACTAGTAGATTAATCTGGTTATGTTGTGTATATGACCTTTCAAAGGCCCTTACTGCAGAGCTAAGAAGAACAAGCTGCCATGGGTGTGAGATGGTATGAAAGATATGTGAGTTTTCTCTCATTAAAGGACAAACAACAAAGCATTTTGTGGGAGAGAGGGATCAAGATCATAGTGCTGGGAGGTGGACCTCTGAACAAATCTGATGATACTCGAGGATATATTTGCTGATGATATTGGATTATTGAAGGTTGTGCAAATGAAAACCAGTTGCAGAAATCTCATAGCACTGAGCAGCCAGATGATAAAATGGGAGCTGAGATTCAGCATCTGTCATGGTGAATTAAAGAGCAGGGTGAAAAGCAACTCTCAATCTCTAACAAATACTGTAGCCAAGTGAGGTGTTGTCGGTGGAGATGTGATCTTAGAGCTATGGCAGATAGGGCCACAAAAATGGCAGAAAACCCACTGCCTAGTAGAGAATAATAAATAAAAAATAATTTCCCCTCCAAGTGACAAACTGAGTGTTAGGGATTGTTAGAAAGTGAAAAAGAAAGAAACAAATGCCATCATTTCATATATGTAAAATCCCATTTGGGGAACTGCATCCAGTTTCTAGACTCTCCAGTCAGCAAGAAAGACACCGTCAAACTGGAGAGAGTCCATTGGCACCATTAGTATGTTTAGGAAAAGGGAACACATGGAGTATGAAGAGAGGCTGAAGGAATTTGTTGTGTTCAGCAGAAAGAAGAAAAGGCAGAATGCAGATTTTATTTCCACCTTCAACTAGGTTAAAGGAAAGTGTTGAGATCATGGAGCAAAACTCTTCCTAGAGGTGCACAGAGAAAGGATTCAATGCACACAAGCTACAACAAGAGAGCTTCTGGTTAGTTGTATGGAAAACAAATCTCCACTGTGGGAGTGGTCAGCTACTGGGACAGTGACCCAGCGAGGCAGCAGAACTGTCATCCTTAGAGATACCCAAAACCTAAGTGAACAATACCCTGAGGAATCTGGACTAATCTTGCCCTGCTGTGAGTGTAGGATTCAAGCAGAGATATCCAAAGGGCCCTTTCAACCAAATCCACTTATAATTCTAGGATTGCCTGTCACATCTGTAGATCATGGTGCCTCTGCACCTTGGAAAATATGTGCTTTTCAGGTCTGCCTTTTGTCCTGCTCAAAAAGGACACTGTGAAGCTGGGAAAGTGTGAAAAGGTGAATTGGACTGACATGGACAGTTGAACCGGGAGAAGAAGGGAGGGATCACAGAATTATAGAATGGTTTGAGTTGGAAGGGACATTAAAGATCATCTAGTTCCACTCCTCTGCCATGGGCAGCAACACTGAAACAGGTTGCTCGAAGCCCCATCCAACCTGGCCTTGAATACTTCCAGGGATGAGGCATCCACAGCCTCTCTGGAGAACCTGCTCAGGTGTCTCACCACCCTTATGGTGAAGAGTTTCTTCCTAATTTCTAATCTAAATCTACTCTTTCAGTTTAAAGCCATTACTCTTTCTCTTGTACAAGTCCTTGTAAAAGTCCCTTTCCAGCTTTCTTGTAAGCCCCCTTTGTCTGCAGATTGACAAGCGCTGTAAGGAGATGAGCAGAGAATGATCATAATTTCATAGTACAAGATCCAGAAAACATCTGAGGAAATGCCTGAGCTGCAGGTTCACCACAAGCCAAGAGGAGATTTTGGGGAAGTGCCATGGTACATTTCAAGGAACTACTGGAGAGTGTCCAGTGGAGGCTCTGAAGCTGCTGAGGGGCTGGAGCATCTCTGTGGCCAGGAAAGGCTGAGAGCCCTGGGGCTGTTCAGCTGCAGAAGAGCAGCCT
>JAAGNO010011223.1:20272-58993 GCA_033439905.1 Ceryle rudis
CCTGCTCTGGAGACTTTCAAGCCCCGCCTGGATCTGTTCCTGTGTGGCCTGCCCTGGGTGACCCTGCACTGGCAGGGTGGTTGGACTCGATCTCCAGAGGCCCCTTCCAACCCCTAACATTCTATGATTCCATGTTCCTGGTTATCATTCCTAATATCCGAGATGTACAACCATGCTACCAGGAGTTCAGTTCCTGAACTGTAGTTTCACTACTTCCAGCTCCCAAATGGTACTCCAGATTTGTTAGAGCTGTTACGGGCAGCTATTCTGAACAGGATTCTTCTTCATATTAAGATGGTTGCCCCTTTATCACACAGGTTCATTTCACATAAAATGAGCCATTTGAAAACCGGTCTCTATTCTGTGTCAGTAGCCAAGAGAAAAACAGGTAGCTCCAGAGAATGTACCATGCTGTCTATTTAAGATGCCTGCCTTAATGAAAGGGTGATTCTGTTTTCATTAACTGTAGGAGGAGCCTGGACACCTAGCTTGAACTAGATACCTGATTTCCATAGCTGAACTTGACTGAAATGAATTGCAGTGATTTAAAAGGGTTGTTTACACGTTCCACCCATACAGATTCTACAGCTCTTGCTTGCCTTTAACTCTGAGTCCCCGTAGGTTAGTTCTTATTTGTGATTAATTTGCATGCAGGGATGACTTTAGTGTGCATAGTCTAATTTTTACTAACTCTTCACTATAATGTAGGTAACTGATACTTGTATTTGCCTTTTAAATAGAGAATGAATTAAAATAAAGCTTATTGAGCTACTTATTTGCATTCAACATCTGCATGTGCTTTTGTTTAATAGAAAGGTAGGCAAAATGTTTCAAACTCTCTTATTAGTAATTTATTTTACAGACTAGTCTTTCTTTCTTTAAAAATAAAAGCTTGTAACGTTTATATTCTGAAACCAGCAGATAAATGGATGGTTATGGCTGTGAAACCCTGAGTGGTGCTCACCAATCAGCGGTGCTACATTTAAAATAAAATAAAATAATAAAAAAAACCCTAACCCAACAACAAACAAAACAACCCCAAAAACAGTGTCAGTCTTGCTGGATGGGCTTGTATTATTTTTAGTGCTTTTGAGTGGTATACCTTTAAACATTTTCTCAGTCTGATCACCATATGGCTCCCAAACTCCTTATTTTTCCCTTTTAAAGTATTTTAAACTGAGCTACGCTATTACATCTGTATATGTCTCATTTAGGGTAACTTACACTTTTGGCTAGCAACACTGAAAATATTTTCCAGCTCTGAAGGTCCAGTCTAACCTTCTTCCATTTTTAAAGCTCTAAATGAGGAGCTGCACTGCACATGTAAGTGAAAGTACTGGAGCTGAACATCTCATAAGGAGAAATTCTTGCCAGATTATATATACCTCATAGTTTAAGCAGGGCTGGCAGAAGTACAAGAGAAGCTGCTCTTTCAGAAAATCAACTCTTCAAGTTTTCAAAAAGAAAGCCACTTGTGTTTGATTTGTTTTTAAGTGTTTTAAATTGGGAGGGAAAGGGAGTTTAAGAACCCCCTTTTTTTCTTTGTGTACTATAGGTACAGAAAAAATACATAACTCAGGTAGTGCCTGCCCGCTCACTTTTGAGTTTGCTATAGAGGAGTTATTAATAATGAGTTAACTTGGGTTAAATAACTTTCTCTGTAAATTTGAGCTTGATTTTGTGCTTTGTTTCAAAATTCCAATTCACCTGCTATCTTTACTGGAACATCTTTCAAATTGGCTAATCTGTGCTAGGAAAATTCATTTTGTGCCAGTGGTGATAGTGGCGTAGAGCACGAAGTGACCGTTCCACTTGGACAAAAGCCTTCTTGTTACTTCCAGATGTCGTCTGGGTCAATACTCTGGTCTTCAATTGCACACAAGGGTTTTTTTTTTCTAGGCTCTGTCTAAAACCAAGGTGAAGTGAAGTACCCATTTTCAGATGTCCGTGCTGGTGAAGGCTGTCAGTCATCGCTTGCCTTTTGCACTCGGTGGCATTTAACAGTATTGACTTCTAGGTAAAAGGCATAAAGCCTTTCTGTTCAAGGCTTGTCCCCTCATTAATTAGGAGAGCCTCTGTTTTGTATGGACTATATAGTGGAAATGTCCTGTATTTATCTTTGGTTCTAGCATCCTAATGGTGCTTTTTCCTTTTCAATGGCTATATACAGAAAAAAATTATATCCTTTGGACTTTTAAACAGATGTAACTTTCCAAGTATTAATAATAAACTTCAAATTAGTAGCTGTTGCTGCAAAGTCAAAACAATATTGAAATACAAGCTGTAGGCATTAATGCTTTGATTAATATATTCCTGATGGTATGCAATTCTTTTTGCACAGAAGTCTAATTGTGAGTTTTTGAAGTGAGACTACCTGTAGCGAAATCATTATCTTCTTGAAATTCTCAGACTCGTTTGGAACTGCAATACAAACAAAAGCTTACTGATGTAACTCCATTATAAAACCCATATAAGAATAAGGCTGGCAAATTGTGGAATTACTTTGCTTATGGCTAGAATTTCCTAGTAATAAATTTAAGATGTAAAATAAAAAGCACAAACACAACACATCAGTTTTGCTGTGGTGTGCTGGCTACTGTTAAAGTTTCAGCCAAAAAGAATGTGTGGTGACTGTTTCCATTTTTCTCTATTTGCGGTAGATGCAACTTGCATATAAAAAATATAAATTAATCTCCCATTCTTTGTCTTCATGTCTGGTGTTGCATTTCCATCTTAGAGGTAAAGAAGTTTATTTACAGTCAGTAAAATTGTCTACTGCTGTAAACTGTCACCCTTGGTATTCATTTGTACATATTTCATTTGTACATATTTCAGCTTTATGTTCATGAAACAGTTACAAATGTAAGTAGGGATAAATGTGATGTTCGTATTTAAACAAGTATAGAAAGGTAGCTGAAAGGGCACTTTAATTGTTCAAGGAACTTTATAAAGTACTTAGGTACCTTACTTTGAGCACAACACTTCTCTGATGGAAGGAAATCTTGACCACTGCCTTGTAGTCAGAGGTGAAGCAATACTGGACATTAATACTGTTCATTCACCAATCAGAAATATGGAAATTTGCAGTAAATTGACCTACCTGCAGAGCCCTAAACATCACTGTTGATTTACAACGTTAGAGCTGTCGCAGGTCACTAATGACATTAACATGGCAGAGTAATCATGCACAGGTAAGATGTTGTTGGCCAGAAGGTGCTTTTGTGTGCTTTTTTAAAACATACAGGATCAAATAACTTTTTTTGGAGCTGATTATGCAGCACAACTTATCTAGCTAAAATTCCCCTCGTTTTTCTGTGGATTCTGCCCTCTGGATCAGGGCCAGCATTTCCCCCCTCGCTCCTTCCCATCTGCCTGCAAGAACGGGCCACTGCCTCTGTCGCCCTTCCCTTCTCCCTTGTCACTGCTGCTGCCTGCAGCTTCCCCATCACCATCTGCCTCTTTTCAGCACACCCTTGCAGTTCTACTTGCAAAGGCATTTTTCTCATCCAGACAGCTGTTCACTGGAAATTTAACTCCGTGATGTCATTTTACCTAAATGCCTGTATGAAAACAGTCATGACTAACTCAGGAAATGTTCCCCTCCTCTGCATTTCTGTCCCGTGGGTATTCCAGGTGAGCCCGGAGGTGCAGGGGCATTTCTCAAATTTGTGTTTGTCTATTGATTACCCTGTAAAGGAAAACTATGATCAGTGGGTGCACAGGCACTTCTGAGCATAAAGTGCAACAACTGTGAACGCGGATAAACTTTTTGTACCCATACGATGTAACATGGCCTGTTTTAATTTAGGAGCAACAGTTTATCAATTTTAAGTGGTTATTTAGCACAATTTTAGCAGCAGGCTCAAGTAAGGTAAGCTGCAGTTAACGTTAAGTTAAAAAGTGTACATACAGAATGCATGAGTTACTTCAGAATGGAAAAAGCCGCATTTTAAGAGGATGATAATAGAGCAACATGGTCATGGAAAGAATATACAAAATAACTGTCATTTCTGGCTTAGTCACATAACAATACGATATCAACTTCTTGCAGCTTTATATAACAAATGGGTTTTAATGTAGTGAATTAAAATTATGGTGAGATTAACCAAATAACTTTTTTTTTTAATTATTTAATTTTTATTTTCACCGAAGGGAGCTACTATTAAAAGGGATGAACAAACTGGTGCAATTGTGGTGGCCAGGATAATGCGTGGAGGTGCTGCAGATAGAAGTGGTAAGGTGTTGCTGCTTGGCACTAGCCATTCAAGTTCCAGAACTTGGAATGAGAGGAGATAAAATGGAATATTTTCTAGAAATTAAATACATCACTGTCACAAACAAATATATTTGGGGTCTGGACGGTTTTCCAAAGTGATATTTCAATACTGGTAAAAGTATTCATGCTGAATATTTTCCTCCATTTAGCTGCAACGAGGTATCTTTGAGTTAGGAGGTACAGGGTTGGGCTTTTTTAGATGTCTCATGGTTCATTTCAAATGAAGACATCCACTTAGAAATGACAGGATATGCCAAGATTAGAGCTTGCTGATGAAGGAACTCATGACAGTTGCATTATTTTATATTAGGATATCCATTTGGAGTTTCAGATGGTAATTCTCAAAATACCAGCACATCCTTGACTGCTGTTGTTTAGTTTGGGATGCTCAAAGTCTGCAAGAACTCAAGCAAGAGATCCTGAATTATACTCTCATGTGCCTCTTTTCACTGAAGAGAATCTAGGGCAGCTGTGTTTCACAATTAGATGGAGTAATGGGTTAAATATATATATAATTAAATTAGCAAGCATTTGTGCCACAGATTAACACTCACAGCCTAAGTGATCTTTGCAGTACTTGCAGCTGCGTAGAAGTAAGAAAGTGGTATTAGAAAAAGAATTGGCACAGACATTTTTCAAACATCTGCATAAAAGTCTGGAAAAGTCATAGAGAAATGGTATTCCTTTTCAGGAGGAAGGAAAAGAGGTGACTAAACCAACTATCTCATCTTATCTGTGAGGACGGTAACTCAGTCACTGGTGTGTTCACCATATATTCCTGCTTTTAAGTTAGAGCTTAAAGTGGATGAAGGAGGGAGAAAAAACCCTGAAAGTTAATGGTGTTTTATGTATAATACACAACTATAGTTTAACAGCTCCCCTTTGTCTTCTGTAGGTCTTATTCATGTTGGTGATGAACTGAGGGAAGTCAATGGGATTCCCGTAGATGATAAAAAACCTGAAGAAATAATACACATTTTGGTAAATACCAAACATTTTGAACTTAATTTAGAGGAGTCAAGAAAAAGTAATTAGACTTACAGTTTCTGGTGTATTTCTTTAAAAAAGTATATTCTACAATAATGCCTTTTCCTCAAGTACCATCATTTACAATCCTGTCTTTCTCTTAAAGAATGGTTTTCCATGCATTACATATATATGCGATTGCAGATTCCTTGTAAAGAGTTAATGATGGTAAGAGCTCTAAGTATGTTGCAGACCTCAGTGTATAGTCTACAGTTTTTAAGGCACACCATGATCTGTTGAACTCAAACTTATTTTAAATGTGTTCATTTATGACGTGTTAACTCCATGTGAAAATTAATTCATAATACATGGACTTGATAGACTGTATAACTGGTGTACTAAGATTATATTTTATATGGATTTGCAGTTTATAGCTGTATATAAGATTATGTTTGCACTCCTCTGAACTACAGTCTCTAAAGCCAGCCTAATTACTCACTTATCGGACACTATTGCAAATTAAGACAATTTAGACTTTTTCAGACATATTTAATATTTTTATAGAGAAGAAGCTGATGAAGGTCACCACAGCTTTTTATATTTGTGGTGTGGGCATTTCTATAGACATAAATACCTTGCTGTCCTGATGAATTGAGCGGCTGTGTCACAGTTTTGGTTCGATAAAAGAGATGATTCATTTCAAGTGCTAGCCCCCTAATATTCATACTTACTCGACGGTTTTGTGTTCCCTACAGAAAACTATTTTCCTGCAAAAATTAATATTTAAAAATCTCTAGAAGCACAATAGCACTAGAAAAGGTGTGAACAATTTCCTCATTTACCTCCTTGAGGTACAATATAACATCAAAAGCTAGTTACAGCTTGTTTCGAAAGTAACAGAATTATTGATTCCAGTCCTGTGGCTGGTGAAATAAGAACTTGGCTGCTGCTTGTCAAACAGTGAGCTCTTGGATCGCAGACGTGCCGGCAGAAGTATGTCTCGCTTGGTAGTGGACAGGCCTGTTTCCATTTTGCTTAAATCGTTGGCTGTCTATTGCACTCTGCTAGTTTTATGAAAGTTGTCGGCTGCATGCAATAGTAGCAGAGGCTTCAGCTGATTAGCACTTCCTTCAATAGCAAAATGTCACTGAGGCAGCGGGAATATATTGTGGTTAATAAGTAAAAAGCAGCCAGACACACTTTAAGTGGGATATAGGGAAAAATGAATGGATGAGGTGGTTGATGATGGCTAACTTGTTTTAAGATTTATAGTGGAAGGGGTTTTTTCCATTTAGTACACGTAGTCTATTCAAATATGTTTTTCTTTTCTAGTTTCTTAAAGTTGCCAAAAGAGTAAATCCCTCCCAATAGTTTTATATGATAAATATGGCACAAGCCTGTTTGAATTTTTCTATCATTTTTTTTGGAAAATGAAATGTTATTTGCATTTTTCCAGGGATGTCCAAACTGTGCCAGGAGTCCAGCAGTTGCTTCTAATATACATACATCTTAGCTATAGCATTTGCTTCTGCTTTCAGCGCAGAAGTGGGACCTCTGAAACCGGCAGGTCTCAATTTTTATCAGTCCATTTCTGCCCACCAGTGTAACAAAGTAAACCAGCTATTTCAAGTGGGTATTTTAATCCTTGCAATGCAAAGTTTGGTCTGATGAAGCTATCAAACTCCATCGGTCGTGCTTGGGGTAGGATAGATTCATTGTATTTCAGTATTTTAAAATTAATTAGGATTTCTTTTCCCGCTAAGAATGCTTTGAAATGTACAGCTTAATACTCAGTGCATTTTCTTTTCACCAGGCTCAGTCTCAAGGAGCAATTACATTCAAAATTATACCTAGTGTGAAAGAAGAAATGCCAGTGAAGGAAGGCAAGGTAGGCAAGACTTATTTCAGAAGCTACTGCAGGAACTCTTATGATGAGGATACAAATTGTTTGCTTGGATGACAGAAAGAAGAATGTGATTTATGTCTCCAGACTCAGCTTTTCTAATGTGACAACGTGTAGCACACTGTACACTTCAATACTCCCGTGCTGGATTTACAAGTGGGTGTAACATGGGTCTTAAACCCTAACATTACAGTCATGAAGTTGACTTAGGTAATCTTTGGGCATCTGCAAAGACCTGGCTTGCTTCCAAGTACTCCTTTTCTTCCATTGTACACTGGGTAGAAGACACTTGATAGTACCTCGGTTCAAAAGTATCTTCTCATCTGTGTCCCGTACGGGCACAGGATTCACCTGAAAAGTCCTATTTGCCTTGGGTCGTAGAGCCTTTGCTCCATTGGGATTGCAGCTGCAGAAGCAATGAATTTAACGTTCCCATGTGAATGTGTGATGTTAGATGTCCATAAGGATGTTTTACGGCAGTAAATGTTTATTGTTTTACATTATTTAGTTCAATGGTTTTGAACAGTAAAAGCAAAAAGGGGACATACCTTTGGGTGAATTTAATATTTTGATTGTAAAGATAAACCACAATTTGTTTCAGATGTTTATCAGAGCCCTATTTGACTATGATCCTAACGAGGATAAAGCAATTCCTTGTAAAGAAGCTGGACTTGCTTTCAGAAAAGGAGATATCCTTCAGATCATGAGCCAGGATGATGCAACCTGGTGGCAGGCCAAACATGAAGGTGATGCCAATCCCAGAGCAGGCTTGATCCCTTCAAAGCATTTCCAGGAGAGGTGAGCTACTGAGAAGCATAATTTCATTATTTTTTGTAATAAGAAAAGAGCCTTATTTGCCGAGTTGTTAAGTTAGCATTGCTGTCACGTGCAATGCTTGTAGATTACACAGGTACGAGAAATCTGCATTTGCACCAAGACAACTGAACTTGGAAACCTGTTGCTGAAATCCTTTGATTTCCTTATTTGCCTGACTAGAATCCATAATGACAGAAACTGATAGTGTAACACTGATCCAGACTGAAAGAAAAAACATATGGAAAAGAGCACATCAGTACGTGTATTCACACTGATGCACTGTGCAGGAATAGTAATAGTCACACTGATGCACTGCAGCAGGTTTGGGAGACCTTAAAGAATTTGTGGTTGAGGCTTTAATTTCTTTAGACCGTGAATAGATTGCATTGTTTTAAGTTAATTTCTTATAAAATCTTCTGTATTTTTTACAATAGTCTCATGATGTTAAGTGTTCATTAATCCCAAACTTGCAGTGAAAACTGAAGAGTCTGTGTCTTTCCCCTACTACCTCTCATTTTATAGGAGATTTGCACTAAGAAGACCAGAAGTGCAGATTCAGCCACTGAAAATTTCCAACAGAAAATCATGTAAGTCTCTTAACCTGGAATAGAAATCTTACTCCAGATCCCTAACCTTATAGAACAGTGGTTTATTTCAGTCCTGTGACTACAGAATGCATTTCTCCAGGACAGAATAGCTTCTTGATCACATTGTATCAGTAGGAAAATAAATACTGGAGCTGAAATTAAAAGCTTTAAAAGCAGCAAAGAATTTTTCCCAACCCTCTAACTTTGTTTTTGAAGCACCAAGCCTAATTAATGTTTTGATATATAATATTGCAAAGCTTGATGTGTGTTCTTTTCCTGTTGAAATAGCTCAACAGTTTATATAATTTGGACTGCACCAATGCAGAGAAATTTACATTGAGAGTGAGATAAAAGGTCAGATAGCCTTCTCTTTTCTCCCCCATATAGTTGGTGACTTTTTTGCACCCTATCGAGCCACAAACATTTTTGAAAGTCAGGATATTCAGTTCTTTGACAGGCTTTCACAGAACCACTTCTTAATATTTTTTGAACAAAGTCATTCTTAGTAATCTCTGCTTTTAAATACAGTAGTTGCACAATATAAGAAAAACAAGCTCTAAGAAAGCGCATACATTGAAACAAATATTTTCTTTCCACTGGAATTTACATCAACATCTGTTTTAACTATTATTGCATATTTTACTTGACCTGTTATTTCTTTCAGTTGTACAGGCTCACAACAAAGTGAGTACAATGCAGAAAAAACTATCACGCTTCAGTAGGATCTAAATCTTAAATCCAAACATGTTTGTGAGTTGAACCAGAACTATTTAGAAAACGGTCTAAAATTTCCAACCATTTTTCATTCTCTAACATCAAAACAAAATGTATGGACACTATGGCAAACAGTGGATGCTGGCACACTAAGTGCAAAACTAAATGCTTTTAACTTTAAAACTTTTCACTGAGTTTTCTATTGCAATTTTCCTAACTCCTTGCTATCGCTTTTGTGTTCTGAAGTTTGAAAGTTACTGTTAGTTTTCTAATCTGCATTATGTATCTTTCATTCCATTTCAGTGTTTGGTTGTGTGCCCTAATGCCCTTGATTAGCTTTGTCATTACAATAACAGACTATACGATTGCATTCTGTGATTATAGCTTTTCTAATCTGCGTAGATCTTGGAAACAAGGAGGAGCTCCTCCAGCTTGTAGTAAATCTGTTGTTTTTCTAGGTTCTAGGTCAAGTTGCTCTGCCCCAGTTTTGGAAAAGTGTCTGATCCCAGGGTATAGCTATTTCTGTCTGTCCACTGTTCTTGAATCTGGATAATACCCTCAACAAGAGCCTTCAATTAAGGTGGCACTGGTGCTTTTGAAGAGGTAAATCAGCTGCTGCAGCAACACTGCATGATTCCTTTTGTAATGGACTGCATCTTTTTTTAGCGACCTTCAAGTGAAAGGTTTTACAAGATGCATCTCACCCTTCCAAAAAGGCAGCCTGAACTTGATTGGGAATTGCCAAAATTACAACCCAAAGACCCACAGTATGATGTCTACTATTGTTGTCTCTGCTGTTTCCACTGACGTTGCCTTAACTAGCTTAAACAAAGGAGAAGAGTTCCTCTCTTCCTTCCCTTTCCTTTAAAACATGACAGAGCCTTAGAGTCAAGCAGTGTGCCTATTATAATTTTCTTTTAGACTTTCTTTAAACAAAGCAAGGTCCACCTGAATACCATCTAGAAGGCAGTGGTTCCTTTTGAATGAGGAAAGACTGCAGTGATGCAGGTTTGTCATTTTCTCTCTTCCCCATTTCTTAGGACAATCTGCTGCTGCATCTGCCAGATTTCCATGGGAAGAGGGGAAGTGCTGTTCTAGGTAGAGGTCTATCCCTTCATTCAAAGACAAAACATGCTTTCGGTGCTGGGAAGGAATTCAGATCCTTCACAGAGGAAGCATTTTAAAGACTAGAAATCAGCCTTAGAAAAAAATGGTGTGACTAAGATGTTGCTTGAGTTGCTCTTGGGAGAACTTTCCTCTTGCTTGGCTTTTCAAGAAGTTTTCATGTAAGCTGGGAAACTCTTCAGCCTTGTGATCTTTCTAAAGTTAGGAAGCTTTTTCATTTACCAACCACAGCGTTCAAGCTATCAGATGTAGAGGCCATGTCCGTATTTGTGCATGGCAATCACCTTGCCAAAACTGGGAGATGCTGGAAAAGTCATGCACTGCTGAGCTGAGCAAGCAGCATACTGCCAGTATCAGAAATGTTTAAGGAGGGTGATGTAGAAAACAGAAAATTGGAAAGGACATCTGGGTCTCATTTTTTTTAGCCCTTTTCTATATTGTGGGGTAAGACCCACTGATTATTGTCCCGTGTAAGGAGATGGGACATGGGTAATGCTTGATCTCATCTGATTCTTTTTTAACCTATATTACAGTCCTGCAGCTTGATATAGGGTTCTCCAATGTTTGGAAGGGTAATTGTGTGGGGAAACTGATGTTCTCTAGGTCTTCCTGAACCAGCTGTATATTGAGAGGGTGCTTTGCTATGGCAGCTGATCCCATCCGATCGCATGACCCCAGTTTCCTTAGTTTGGAGGGAAAGGGCAATTTGCCAGCTGATTGTTGTAGAGCTTCCCAAAGACGAAAACCTGTTGACTTCAACAGATCTGTTAATAAAAGTCCCTTTCCTGACAGGACTGGGAGTTGCACTAGGAAGCTTTCTTGAGACACAGTAAGTAGCACTGGATGTCAGCCTGCTCTGTTCAGTCAGCTCATTCCACAGGTCCCACGTTTTGTGACAAGGAAGAAACCTGCTCATAAGCCTTTGTTTTTAATAGGGACAGTCAAGGAGAAATATTCTATCTTCTTGGACACCCAGAAAATGTCAGTCAACTCTGGTTTCTTAGGCGGGCTTCCAAGGTGGTAGTGTCCTTCTACTTAAAAATTAATCTAAACACTTAAAATCTTATAACGTAGGAGAAGCATCCGACAACTTCTCTTTTTCTTCTCTTCTCAAGCCAGTTGTGCAGCTGGGAAGAACTGTTGTATTTGTCTAGAAAAAGAGATCTCTGAAACATAGTCAATAAGTGCATTTACAATAACATTAACATCCATCGGGATATGCTTTGATAATTAAATATGTTTCAGAACCTGCAAGGAGCTAGATTGGATTACTTTTGGAAATCCTTCTTTCTATTTCCTGTTTTGAATTTTTTACTCTTTTCAGCATAGCAAATATATGTTCTGTAAAGTTGTTAAACTGTGCACATATTTGTGTATCATAAATTTGGAAGCAAAATAAAAGTAGGCTTTTTTTGGTGATGGTTGAACGTACACACAATTTAAAGAGAGAGAGTAGAGGAAAATTTCAACAGAATTTTCTCAGCAAGAATAATTTTCACTGAAAAAAAAATGAGAAACCCAACCTAGTTGTAAATTATTAAAAGGATCTGTTTTTAATGGAAATGGCAGTTCTTAGTTTGACTTTAATAGCCATGTCGAGTGTTTCATAGTGTTTATGTTTGAAGTTAATATAAGTACAAGTAAATATTTTAGCTTTGTGGAAGATACGTGCACACGCCTCTCATGGAATTTAGCCATTGTCTTGAAAGACAAAACAGAATCATTCTCATGTCGCACCATTCAAAGTGAAAAACCTTTAGCATGTCATGTACACTCCATATTGAAAGGTAAGTGAAATCACACTTTTTCATTTGCAAATGGACGAGGTGCATAGTTTGATGGTATCTGGGAATAAGGTTAAAGGAAATGATAATATAGGTGGAGCCTACGCTGATGTTCTTATGTTAAGAGGACGAAGCAGAAAAAAGAGGAACAAAAAAATAAAGGGAAAAGCAGGGAAGTGAAATTTCATCTTGAGAATGAAGGAGAAAGTATTGCAACAAGGGCAACGGAAGAACAAATGGACAAGAGCTGCCCATAAACCACGTTAGGCAAAACCCCCCGGAGGATGGGGTTTGAAATGGTTAGATGAACACCATTAACAGTATTATGCAAGAGCATTAGTAGTGTCACTTTGCACTATAGTTCAGTTGCTTCTTGATGCCTTTTAAATCAAATGCTAATGTATTTGCATTTGTTTTGTTCAAGTTTTTGAAACAGTGATTGCAAAAATTACTAATAGGACCTGTGACCTGTTTTGCTCTGTTACTATTGGTAGAAAACCTCAATAAGTTCAAGTTTAATATTTGGTAAGTTTTAAAGGCATGAGACAGGCAGCAGTTAGATATGCTGACAATGGTACTTCCCAGGCTCTGGGTTAGTGCAGAAATGATGAAGGGATAACAAACCCCTCAAATATTTCCAGCATTTTTCTCAATACTAATAGCAATGACGTCTCAGCAAAACCAGCACTGTTGTGCATTAATGCTACGAGAAAATTACACTGGAAAAAATATGAGAAAAAGCAGCACAGAAAAGAAAATAGGAAAATGGAATGAAAGTAAAGGAACACTGATGCATGAGACTGTGTGAGTAGGACTAACCCCTCCGCGTGCTGGGATGGTGGCCATGCAGTATTGTGGGGTGAGGTGTGAGGGAGCTCTGCGGACGCAGAGGAAGGTACAGTAGATGTGTGTCTGGCTGCATGCAATCAGCTTTGGTGTGTCTGAGCTTGTGAGCCATCGCTGAACGCCAGCTCTGCAGAAACCTGCTCACCTGGTGTTCTGCCATAATAACAGCATTCCCAGCTTTAGGAGGTCATCTTAGTTTGGGCACAGCTTTGTAGCCGGAGTTAGCTCTGTGAGTTCTCCTGTCACTGCACCCTGGCCAATCAGGACTGACATGAGACTCAATACAGGGAAGAATTCATTTCTTTAATAGCTTCCAGTCTGTTAACTCGAATGCAAGGACTACTCGTGCTCTGACTGTAATAGTCATCGCCACAACCCATGGTCATTCTTGCATTTGTAGCTTACTTTAATTTGCAGATAAAAATGATCACCTCATTTTTTAAGGGAAAAAAAAAAAAAAGAAAAAGTGAAATTTCTTTGAATAACAACCAAATAACTTACTCTTCTGCAGTTATTATAAACTAGAATAATTGGCCAAGACATTATATTCCTTCAGCATAATTTTGCTTTCACAGTGGTTACTGTGTTTATTCTTATGTAATATATATGTTTTGTCTCTGGTATGAAAATTACTGGTAACTTTATATTTTACACTAGTATAGCCTGTAACTTCTGTTAACTTGTGCAGTGCATGCATATGTGCGTGTGTATATCCATGCCCTGTGTGTATAGTTATATATAAATATGTGGATGTGGCATATATGACAGAGCTGTTCAGAGATGTCTGTTTCATGAAAATACATTTGTTCTGTATATTTAATGCTGTGGCAAAGTCATCATCATATAGTTTTTCTAGGGCTTAAAACCCATTTTACTTTCAGTTTTGATTTACCATATGTGATTGGCATTGTATGAGCAAGAGGAAATATTTAACTGCAGCCAAATGGTGTTCATTCGAACAAGATGTAACCCACTTTATCCATAGATGAGAGTCTTGTGAATTGAAGATCGTGTTCTGCCAACAAAAGAATTTAAACAGGCTAAAAGAACGAATGCTTTTACCACTTGTGTTTGAAGACCAAACATTTAGGATAAATGTATAGTAGGCCTCTTTTGCTTATTGTAATTGCTGCATGATCTTAACTCTGCCTTTCCTCTCAGTATTTTTCTGTGTTCATATTTGAAACTTGATTGCCCATCTGCAGGTAGTTATGAGCAAAAACAGGAAAATCAAACCTGTAGAGTTAAGTTAGCACATTGTCATCTTTGTTCAGAAGTCTCCTGTCCTTACAAATATTAACTTCCTGCTACCACAGAGACATTAAGGAAACCTGAAGCTGGATGACATTTGAGTCATGGTCACATGAGACAGAAGTGGAAATGGATCTCATAAACTCTTTCTCTGTCCTTCACCACAAGACTATCCTTCTTTATATTTCAAATTATCTTGGTAGAGATGCTGTTATCTGATGATGTTATGAGGATTAAATTAACTCACCTTAAATTTCCTATAACATGAAAGTATATGTATCGTTTGTTCTACAAAACTCTATCATATAAAACCCTGCAAACCAGTATAAATGTTGATTGCTGTGTGGGGCTGCTCATCACTAAAACATCAAGTGTTCTAATGTATCTACTGAAATGTGGACTGTTGTATGTCACAGTTTCTTGCTTAATAGAGTGAAATAGAATTGAAGGGATAACTTGCTTGTGATAAGAAACTAGAACAGAGCTTCTGGATCTCATTTTAGACATTTAAGTAAGATTCTTTGAGGGAAATATTGTTGAAAGTCAGCAAAAGCTAAAAATGTTAATCTGGTGCTGGACTGTTCCAAAATGTTGAGGAAATTCCTGGAGTGGCACTCGTTTTGAACTTCATAAGTAATATAATTTAGGTGAGGCCCCCAAAACCAAACCTTAACATATTTCAGTTAAAATACATACAAAAATACGGTGTATGTGATACTGTTTTGCATTGTTACAGTTTAGCATATTGGCCATGCTGAAATCTTTCTAAAATGAATAAAAACACCCACTTCCTAAGCTTCCATTGCACTTGTGTTTCCTGTTTCTTTTTCCCTTTTATGTCTTGATACTGCTTTGTGGATGTTTCATAAGCCTGTTCCTTGACTATCTTCTTTGCATCTATCTCTCCCTTCTTACCACACTACATTTAATTGAATGAACACTTTTGTCAGTGTTTTATTTGCTCCACGTTGCCTTATGGTTTGCTTTTGGTTTTTGTTGGTTGGTTGGTTTTGGTTTGTTTGTTTGTTTTTGTGGTTTTTTTTTTAATTTCATCACTGCTTTTATTTTCTTCCTCCCCATCAGGTTTTATTCTCTTTAGTCTCTCTCCTCTTTTAGTCTCTTATTTGTTCCTTCCAGAAAAATACCTCTATTTCCTTTCTCACCCCACTTCAATTTAGTTAAAACTGTTTTGGCCTGAGATCTACCCCAATTTTCCACGTCTCTAAACTGTGGAACTTTAGGCATGTATCGACACGTATCTCCTGCATGCGTACAACTGCCTCGCACACACAGAGCTGTATTAGCGGTGAATCGCAATACAGATTTTCCTGGCAGATAACCTCTGGCTTTACTAGGAACAGTGAATAGCCCTGGTAAAATTACTGCTTAAGTTCAAATTGGGAGCTACATGCTGATGACTGTTTCACAGCTGCATTAACCTACGGAGCCCCACTGGTTTCTCACATCTTTTCATTACAGACTGTTATCTTCAACCTTAGGAGTAGCCAAAGAAAGCCAAGAGCAGTGTTAAGAAGGGAGATTGTAACAAAACACAAAAAGTTCAGAACTCCGTCACTTTATCTCAGCATGAAACCTCAGCTTGTAGATATTTTGGCTTGTCCTCTCTGGGATCAGCTGACTCACTTGGGACTCCTAACATCTTTGATTTATGGATGAGACCATTCCCTTTATTAACGGGGTAGCCCAGAAGCTGGATTCCCTTCAGCTGTTCTCAGCCCTGCTTCTGTAGTTCCACCGTCTCCCACACTTGCAGGTCTCCTCTGAAGAGCTGCAGTGGTCAGGGCTGAGTGTGTCTATACCTGTGCATACATGCAGACCTCTTTTTCTCCTGCTTGTCTTTCCTGTTTATAAATGATGTCCTCTCTGTTTCAAGTGATAAAATACCAAAAAGACTACTTTAAAAGACACAGTCAGCAGTTAGGCCAAATAACTTGGTTAACTTCAGAAGACTTTTTACATGTATTGATGTGAGCTGGTTTTGAGCATTAGTGACTTGTTTTCAGGAGATGAATTGCAGCCTATTGAAAGTTGTGGAAAAGCTTGTCATACATATCAGGAAGTGTAAGAGGTCTCTCAGCACAGTTAAGGAGAACAGAATAATACCTGGAACCCAACCTGCCATTTTAGGTCCAGCTTCAGGGCGTTTGTCACTTCGAGAACTGGGAGCTTTTAAGTTCCGGAGAGGATAAAAGGATGTGGTGCTTTCACTCTCAACTCATAAAACTGTTGACACTCTTTGCATAGAATCATAGAATGCTTTGGATTGGAAGAGACCTTTAGAGGTCATCTGGTCCGAATCCCCTGCAGTGAGCAGGGACATCTTTAACTAGATCAGGTTGCTCACAGCCCCATCAAACCTGACCTGGAATATTTCCAGGGATGGGGCTTCCACCACCTCTCTGGACAACCTGTTCCAGTGTTTTATCACCCTCAAGGCACCAGATGTGGTCAACCAAGCAGTGCTCACCTTAGGGTACTTTCCAGCCTGCTAAAACCATGGTCACCTTGAGTGTAGAAATGAACTTCAAACAGTATCCAGAGAAGTCTTCCAAATGAATACTTTAAAACATAAGTCCTCAAGAAAATAGATACCAAGAATTTATTCTGCAAAAGAGTTTTCTTCCCCTGACAAAGAAGACATTTGTATCCATTTCAGGACATGAAATGGGAAAAGCTCTTCCATGTAATCAGATAGGCAGGAGAGTTTTGACCTAGCTTTTGTTTGGTGCATCAGTTACACATGAAAAATTGTAAAAACTCTTGAATAATTTCTTCACATTTTGAAAGAAGACATATTTCATGGAAACCTTTTGGAAATACTTCTATTTTGGGCATATTTATCCATATTCCAAAGGAAATTCGAATGAAATGTACATTGTAAAATCTCTTTATAAATCTTGACCTTAGTATATAATATCTTTGTGAACAAAAATTCATTATGTTTAGCTTGCTTTTCTGTAAAAGCCCAAAGATGTTTTAAAAATTTATGTTTTCCATTATCAACAAGGCAGAACTCGATTGACTAACTGTAGGTAAGCAGAAAGTCTTACGCAAATCTGTTCTATTAGGACAGTGTCAAAAATGACAAGAGCATATAAATTCTTTCAGTATTTTTTCGGCTACAACAACAGAAGAAAAAAACCCAAACAAAACCAAAACCAAACACAAGAAACCTCTCCAAAACCCAACTCCAAGAGCAGTAGCAGCTGTTACTGTAAGTGCAGAAAAATACTGAGATCATGTTGATGGTAGCAATTCTTGGAAATTCTAGGTTAAGAGTGATTAAATGGAATTAACGAACTTTCCATTTGATACCAAAGAGATCTTCCGTGACAATCGGGTAAAGGTTATTGCTACCAAAGAAATTGTGGAAGGATCTCATATAAGAAATATAAAGTGCACATTATATTTCAATGCCTTTTTTTGGGTTCTTTTCTAACTGAGTTTAAGTTAAATGTTTAAGTTAAACTCAGTTCCGGTATGTTGGTATGTGCCTTAAAATAATAGGTGCTATCAAGAGGATTTTAGAGTAGCTTACATAGCTAAATTTTTTCCTATTTTTTAAGTATTAAACAATAATACTTTGTTTTTTTGGCTGTTCTAAGATGAGGAAGCGGTTGAGTGTGGTAGGTGCATTTTTCTTCTTCAATTTAACTTTTCTTTCTTTAGTTATGTTTTCACTCCATTTAATGATTTCCTTTCCTATTTTTCCTTTGTGCTTCTCAGAGGAAATTGAAGGTACATGTACAAAAGTTTCCCTGCATAGCCAAATAATTTTATTTAGAGAACATGTGTTTAGAATTAAATTGAATATAGTCCAACGTTTCTAAGAGATGTTATACATAGAATGCTTTTATATTGCCACCAAATACACCGAATCATCTTTTGAAGTAGATAAAAATACCAGAATATTCCAAGTTGCTTCATGTAAAGATCAGTAATTTGAAGTATTGTTTTAAACTGCTTTTTCTCTTCTCTTCTGGAAGATATGTATAGAAAAAATAGCATCATAAAATAATATTAGCAAGACTTGGGTGGGCTGGGATGGAAAGAGATGGTTCCGACTTAATTACACGGCCATGAGAGGTCTTGCATTTCTAATTAATACTGACGAAGTATTTC
The DNA here is from genome assembly GCA_033439905.1 of Ceryle rudis. Taxonomy (NCBI): domain Eukaryota; kingdom Metazoa; phylum Chordata; class Aves; order Coraciiformes; family Cerylidae; genus Ceryle; species Ceryle rudis. The sequence continues at coordinate 38,684 of JAAGNO010011223.1, forward strand.
TTTGAGCCGGTAGAAAGCTGATCCATACAGTATCATCTTTACTGTTTTCCCTCCGAGTGTAGCCGGTTACTGTTATGCTTGCAGCATATGTTAAAGTAATAGCAGCTGATCTCTTGTGTGTTTTTTTTTTTTTTTTAACCCGAGGCCTTTGTTTATAAAGGCATTAGAAATTGTAGCTCATATTTTTGATCAAAGGGCCTCTGGCATGTAAAAATATACATTATAGCTATTTTATATCAAATGAGAGGATGTGTTTTTGATCAAAAACCTTTCTGTCTAATCCAGTGAGCCAAAACTTAGAGCTGAAGTCTGATAATGTATAACTTACCAAAAAAAAAAAAAAGCTTGATTTTCATCAAATACGTTTTGTTTTCTTTTAAGTGGCATCATATTTTCTATTAACTGATAAAGTGTGAATAATCCAGTGTTAGAATTCTTTTTAGAATGTTTGCTGTCATCACGATTTTTGCTTGAAAAGGTAAAAAGATCAGTGTGCATGCTGCAAAATTCCAGAACATCTCCAGCTAAAATATAAAACAATCAATGTTGTTTTATGTTTTGAAGAAAATGGCTTATTGAAGGCTTTTTTAATGCTATGCTTTGGACAGTTGTCATTTTAAAAGTAATTTCTTCTGTATTTTTTGCTGAGCTTCTAACTATTCTGCTTTATTTCTTGGCTCTTATTCTGTATGCTTTTACCCTTCGTCCAGAAGATGCTGAATGTGCTGGTTACAACAGTGGATCCTATCTAGGTGAGCAATTGGTTACAAAAGACAATTTCTTCCTCTCTTTCAGCTTCTATTCCCTGGAAGTACTGTGTCCACTTTGCTTTTGGGGGTAATCTGCATACAAATGTCCTTACTCTGCATGAGAAAAGCATGAACATTAAGGTTTTAAAAAATGGCTCATTGGATTTGACATAAAGGGTTTATGTAGTATATGGCTTTATCTGGTTACTCAGAAACTACTAAAATACTGGTTTGATTTTTAAGTCAAAATATATATATAAAAATTGGGGAAAAATATTGACAGTACATTAAGTAATCAATGCATTTCATGAAACAAAAAGGTCGCTGTATCATGAAAAGTTTGAGTAAGTTTTTAGAGACACGCTCCCAAGGTTTCATCCAAGTTTTGCTTACGCTTTCTTTCGTTGTACGTCTATCTAATAATTTGGGGAGGATTCAGTAAGAGCACAAAGCAAATTTGCAGGCACCAGTCCTTTTTCCACATTACAAAATAAAATAAGTTATAATAACTCAATAGCTTAAATTTAGCTTTAAAGCTAGACTGAGCTCAATGTATCCTTGTGGGGAGGGGGGGAAGAGGAGGAGCAAGGAGTCCTTTGGCTTCAGCTTCAAGATTCCAAATTTCAAACAAAAGTAACATTTAAAAAAGGTGAATGTTCCATGATATGTTTCAACTTTTTAATTTGTGCCATTTTAAAAGCTATGTAAAAATATTTTAGTTGAAACTGTCCAGAATTCCTGCCAGCTGAAGGCTGGCTGGAGCAGATTTTGTGGCAACCAGCCCTTTTCCCAAGGCTTTCATCCTCCTACTACAAGAGGAATGGGAAGAAACTTGTCAAAGTGCTGTAGTACATCCAAGCCACTGGGCTCACTGGAACACCCTAGACCAGCACTGTAAATTAGAGATGGTTTTTATATTGCACTATACTGTTTTTAAATGTGGTATATAAACTACATCAGGAAACATGCAAACTATATAACTGAAAGAACTTTGACCTCTTTCCAAAACCTTAATGTGGTATAATTTCATCACGTGCTAGTGCAACTAGTGGTCATCTGATTGTGCTGAAAGTAAACCTTTGTTAGTTAATCAATTAAATTAATGTTGAATTGTAATTGTATTGAGAAATTAAACTGTGCTTGGAAAATGATGCTTGGGATGTGATTCTAGATGAACTGCATTTTCCTTATCAAATCAACTCTTTGAAACAGAAAAGATGCTTCCTGCCCCTTAATCTTTTCTTTTTGTCTGCAAATACAGAGTGCATGAATTCTCAAGATGAGACTATCAGGGTTTTTCAATCAGATCTCAGTGGACTGATGGTTTATTTGACAATGAAATTGGCAAGACAGTATCCACCTTTTCTTTGTGACGTAGCCCTTCCAGTGAAACATTTTGGTCTACAGTTAGCAAGAAGGCTTAATCATCTAGGAAGGAGAAGTCTTGAGGAAGAAGCTACTGTAGTTCCAGAGGCAAAGACCAAAAATTCAATTTTCTTAGGCAAAACTTTAGCGAAGTTGTTGGAGAACTACTGTACAGTTCAGGCAACAGTGTCCATTGCCTTTGTCCTGTCACTGGGCACCACTGAAAAGAGAGTGGCCCCATCCTCTTGACACCTGCCCTTCAGATATTTGTAAGCATTGATAAGATCCCCTCTCAGTTCTTTCTGCTCCAGGCTCAACAGCCCCAGGTATTTCAGCCTTTGCTTGTAAGAGAGTTGCTCCAGTCCCCTAATCACCCTTGTAGCCCTCCGTTGGACTCTCTCCGGTAGTTCCCTGTCTCTCTCGAACTGGGGAGTTCAGAACTGGACACGGTACTCCAAGTATGGCCGCACTAGGGCAGGGAGGGAGGGAGGGAGGAGAAACTCCCTCGACCTGCTGGTCACACTGTTATTAATGCACCCAGGGAAGGGAGGGTGTGCTTTGGTTTTGGTATGTCGTTATTTTTTGCGGGGCGGGCTGTCTTTTAGGTTAGTTGTTTTTTGGTTTTTTTAGGATTGCTTTTCTCCTAAATTATTTTTCAGTTGTGTTTTCTCAATGAACAAACTGCTGTGATATCACTTCCAGGGCTGGACAAATGCCACTGCCTGAAGTGTAAGAACAAAACTTGTCAACCACCTACAGGGAGGACACAAAACTCTTACCTATGTGCTATGCAAGGTATAAAATTCAGATAGTCTATAAGGTAAAGGAGTCATAGGCAAAGACAGTTTATAAACCCTTCATTAGGTATATGAGAGTCAATACCATATCTAACTGTTGCAGTCCACCTTCCAGCTTAGGAGAGGCCTCTTTCTTTTCCACTGGTCTGAGTATACATTCCTTCGATCCCAAGGGTAGTGAAGGCCTTCAAAGGTATTTTTTCCCCTGCTTCTTGCTTTTTGATAGAGTGGGAAAACAATTATGTCTGATTTTGAGAACAGTTTATTCTGAACATCCACCTGCATTTTGCAGTACTGCTTCTTGAAGTGAATCCTGAACATCTCATTTTTTCTCCATGTGCATGTAGACATTTATGACACTCCTTGATTACCAAGTAGCTTAAGAATTTCTAGGCAAGTCTTTTCATTACCATTACATTAAGTCTTGATTAAACATACTACACTGAAAACAAATCCTAAAACATCGTCACTGAAGGGGCTTTGTCACACCAGCAGTTTAAGGTGTTTTAGTGACACCTGTGTAACTGCCTGTCTATATGTTGTGGCCTGTTACAAGAGCAAGGTAGTCAGAAATAGCTTTACCCCTGATGAAGGAGCTGACCTGTATAACCTTGTATGTGTTCACACATATGGAGAGTTAGCGTGAGCTAATTTGAAGTATGGTATAAAACATTGTGTTTCTAAATTCTGTAAACAGTTTTCAAAGTATAGATAGACCAGTTACTTCCTGAAAACAAAAGAGAAAGTCATGTTTCATGCTGGTTTTGATAGTCTGTTATCACATAAAGTGAACTACAAGAATTCTAATATCAATTAATGAATTTTCAGTCAATTTCTTGGCTTGTTAGGGGTTTAGGGCTCTGTATTTGTTGGCATTTCAATCTGTGAACCAGGATATTCTGTAAACATCCGACCCCCTCTGAAAGGACGTGTACTTTAGACACACATGAGGTGGGCATGAAGAGCAACAAAAGAGGCAGCTTTCAGAAAGGAGAATGCCTGTACCATTTGGGGTCAGATCTTTTATGTCCGAGGTTGTACTACTATTAATTTTCAGTCGTCCCATCTAAAGTGACTCAGATAAATGTCGTGATTTTTCACCAAATTCAAATTTTTAAGTTACAATATAGTGTTGTATGTTTCTGCAGTAATTTCCTGAGGAATTACTGGGGAGAACATTAAGAGTTTGCCGTTGCCAAGCTTAAATACTAGTTACATTACTTGAACCTTTATGAACATATAGTAAATATAGATGAATATCATCTGTTTACTATTCTCAATTTTGTCTTAAAAATCCAGACATAATCTAATTTTTTATTAACTCTGTCTAAATGTGCAAACTGGGAATCAGTCCAGAAGCAAGCAGAGTAAGAAGTCTGCTCTGTGTTTGTGAAGTTCCTATGTAACAATAGAAATACTTGGTGTCTGAGCCACTATAAAAAAATCCCAATTTTGGGGGGGAGAATCCAGAAATACCTAGTAAAAATATTGTGTTTGTACAAACCTAGATAAGGACTATGGTTCCACACTTCCTTATGTCAGTAATATGAAGTCAAAAAGCACTTGTAAATGCATTTGCAATTAAACAGCATTTGTTAACTCTAAATTATCTAAGATTAGAATAAATTCAGTGAAGACTAGAAGTAATTTAAGCACATACTTAAGCACTTTTTTAATGATTGAAAAGGAACAAAAGCATGGCTAAGTGCTTTATGGCATTCTTGAGCCTTACTGGTGAATTTGTGAAGCATAAGTGAACTTAAATTATAGTAGTTCCTGTTGGTGTAATTTCTTTGAATTTGATAAAGTTTCTTTCTACTTTCATGAATATATTTGGATTTAAATTCACAGAACATAGCTGAAATCTTTTGTTCACTTCTTTAAAATTCTATAATTAGATCTAAAAAAGCACAGTTTTCACATCAGCATCTTTTAAAAATATTTGAAGGGAGAGAGGTTCATGCATTGCCTGTATTCAGTTTGGTATTCTGTGGAAGGTCCAAGTGGATTTCTCTGTGTAAACGTAAGGATGTTGTTCTGAGACGACATTTGGTATAGTGGCTGAAAGAATAACCTTTTTTCTTTCTGCTAGGGTTACTTTTTCACTCTTTTTCTTAGAGATGTAAGTAGTTTCTCTTGGATTCTTGTTGGGCCTTATTTAAGTTTATTAGTAGTGGCTTTTGATTTTTATTTTATGTTGAGAAGTGTTATAAGGTTTGGAGACATCTGTAGCTTGAGAACATTTGTTCTTCATATTTTCTTCCCAGAGGCTGTTCTTATTTCACCAAATCTGTTACATTCCAGCAGTAGTTATGGGTTTGCATGTTCAGTAAACTTCTAGCCATGTAGCTGAAACCAGCGATCTGGTGCAAGCTTCTCTATGTTCAGAATTTTATGTTGCTTTAGTGGTGGAATTTTCCCCTTTTATTTTATAGTCTGCATACTTGGCAACTAAGGTTAATCTCTGTTGATATCCATATTCCACAGACAGTGAAGCCTGCAGCTCCTTTCATATTCATCAAGGTTTATATATCAAATGTTCTGAGCCAACAATGCTTTTTCCCTTTGTTCTTTATAGGAATTTACTTTTAAGCTTAATCATTTTATAGAAACTTTATTTTTCTCTTTCATATCAGTATTGGGTTTGTTTTTTCCATAGTGATTTTCACTATATTCTTAGTAGTGCTCGATGTTAATGTAAATATATCAAGTTTGTTTTTCATCTTTCCTAAACTGTAAAATAAGCAAACACTAGCAAAATATTTTTGTTTGTTCATAAATGTTTTTATTCCTTGCAAGTAAGATGCTGTTTCAGTTCAGCTTAACTTTTTTGCCCAGTCACAGCTCTGCCCAACGTATAATGCAATTACAAATGCAGCGTTGAAGAGACAATATTTATTAACAATTCTTTATAAAATAGCTTCCGAAGGTCACAGTAAAGTTAAGCCACATATGTTAGGACATATAATGGCAGATGTGAGAGAGGAAGAACCACGTTTCCAGGAATGCAGTAGCAGTATCATAAAAATGTTGGCTATATTTGAAACAGGCTCATCCTTCCTCTCTGAACTGTAGATTTTCCTTGCTTTTGAAAGCTGATTAAAGCAAGCTTTCTTGGGTTTCTGGATGGGGCTATTCAGATGGGCTTTGAGGAACAGTTAAAACAACTTTCAAATTGTCGGTAGTCTTAAAGTGGCAAAGCCATCTGCATATCACAGGGTTTTGATGTTCAGTAGCTTTACAGAGCATCTTTACCAGCACACTGCAGAGAAATCAGCCACACTGGAAATCTGCTTTGTATCTCTGCTCACGTGCTTATTCTTTTTAAGTAATACAATAGCTTTTCTGTAATGTCCAGGTCCTAGTTGAACTTGTTGTTGAACCTTCTTAATATGTAGGACAATATTAGTATTTTCATTTTACCAGTGAGTTTCAGTCACAGAAATATCAACTATTTTAATCAAGGAAGTCCATGTAGGCAGTGGGACTGTATCACCTGAGTCTTTGTGATGCTTTATATGCAGCTTGTATAAGTGAAAAGGCTGATCAATCAGCCTGAAGACTACTGAAAGATTTTCTGCTTTCTGATATAAAAAAAAATGACCAAAGAAAAAAAAAAGCCTGCCACCAACCTGGGTTTTTTTCCTCTTTTAAGAGAAAAAGGAACAAAAGTCCTGAAATAACCCACCACCTGGTACTCTGATAACGGAATCTGGATAAAGCAGATGGAGAGAAGAGGAACAAGTTACAAATTTTCTTACTAAATCTTGACAGCAGAGTTTGAATTGATACGAAGATACTGCAGAGATATTTCTTTTCTTTAAGATTCAGTAGTTTGACATGTAAACTGAGGTTAAGAAGCTGATGGTAACGGCACTCTGAGACAACTACTCAGAGGCTGAGTATAGTACAAGTATTCTTGGTATTTGCAAGGTTGACGCCAAACGAACGGAGGCAATTAGTTTTGCTTCATTTGATTGCTAACCTTACTTTTTACCTTTTTTGTGGTATGTGGATTCTGGCTTTTGTGACAAAGCACTTTATTCTGTAAACAGTTCACTTTATTATTTTTTTTTTTCTTCCCTAAAATGATTATACAGCAAAAAATTCAGACCACTTTTCAGCTTGCTTTTAGGGCAACTGATTTAATTTCTTTTCAAATCTGGATTCTTTTAGATGAAGCCTCAGGAAACTTGTAACTCACTTCACATGTCCGCATTGCTGATGCTACATTTAACGTTTCTTGATATAGCTGTCTATACAGTTAGGTGTAGTTGTGTAGCAAGAAAACATCCTTGTGTCATGACAGACTTCACCCTAGGGCAGCCAAGATCTCCTAGGCCCTCTCTTCGGTGTGTAAGCTCTCAGCTGTTAGCACTCCAAGAGGGTTTGTCTGACTGCAGTCACTTCAGTGTTAGTGTATTTCTTTACATAGTAAAATAACGTAACTGAATTTATTTCATTAGGTTTTCATACCTCATATTTTGGTCCCTTTTGCTTGGCCAAGGTCTTTCTCAGTCTAGACAATACTGTAACTCTGTTTCATCGATTCTCCTCTTTTTTTTTTCTTCATCAAATCTCCTTTTCATCAGTTTTCATTTTATATGAACAGGTCGACATCACTGTGTTCTCAAAGAACTTTTTCTTCCCTTTTTGCGTGTATGCGTGTGTTGTAGATTCCTGTGGGTATAGGGGCTCACATCAATAAAATACCTTGGTTAACATCCTCAGGGATCCAAGTGCAGCAAAGATTTATGCGAAGTGGAATGATGTGTGTGTAAAATGCTAAGCCCGTAAGTAAGTCTTGGAGGATTTCACTTCAGATCTGGTTCTCGATATTTGCAGAACTGAGTCTTAAAATTGCCAGATATTACCTCTGAAGGAAAAAAAAGGTAATATGATTACTTCTCAAACACCTAAATATAAGTGCTAGTACAAGATTATGAAAACATATTCCTAAAAAATCTGGGGTCACCAAAAGTTTATATGTTTACTGTCCTATGAAATATTCTAGGCTAAAAAAAAAATAAAATAAAAGTGTTGGGATTTTTCCAGTATTTAAAATGTAGTTTGTGGTTTACTTTATTACCCCCATATAATGAAATCAGCTTTGTAGTCCTTCCTTGTAGTCCCTCCTGTAGTTCCTTCTAGAACAGAAGTGGTGTCATAGAGATACCAGTAAAATGTAATATAATGCAGGATAAAGGATTTGTTTGAAAAAAATGTAATCATTAACAGAGGAGAAAATTACTTTTTAACGTATAGTTAGAAGGTTTTTTTGTGCTGTTCTGCTTGAAAATGTCTGATCACCTCCTTCGAAAGTACTTAAAAGCTCTGTGAAATTTCCAGTCTTCTAGATAGGCACTGTAGATGTCACACTGTTGATGCAGCTGTAAATGCAAATCTAACAGGAATAGTAACTTTTAATTTCATGCTAACATATCCATAATACGGGTACTGTATTGTCTAACGTGTTTCAGAGTGTTTTGGCATTTAACTAACACTGTTTGGTTTTCCTTTTAAACATCTTCAGGAAAGGTTTGTGCACTTATTTTATACTGTCAGCATGGAGCTAAACACAAAGAGAATTGTTCAAGGAGTTAATTCTCCTTAACTGTCTCAACCACCAGATGTGTTCCTACCAAATGTCGTATTTGATGTCTGTGTGCCGTGGTGATTCAGTAGAAATGCGGTAACTGTGTTGTGAAAGTCCAGATTGCATGGACATTTTTATGTCTATATACTAATGTAGAAGATACTCAAATTATCTAGATATGTTAACAACCTATTGTAATATTTTACAGCTTGTCGTTTCAACTCTTACGTTTTTATTGGTAATCCTAATTCTGCAGTTTAAATAGGAACCTTCTATAGTTTAACACTGTGGGAAAAAATATTGTTCTAATGGCCTGACTTATTAAACATACAATACTTTTTTTTTTTTTAATTCCATGCACCAATCCTCGAATGTTTGGAAGAGACTGTTTTTAAATATTTTGAGAAGACTTATTTTCTTACTTTGAAAAAATCCTGTTCTTATTTCAGCTGGTTTTAGAAGAAGCTTTCGTCTTAGCAGAAAAGATAAAAAAACAAACAAATCGATGTATGAGTGCAAGAAGAGTGATCAGTATGATACAGCAGATATCCCAACATATGAAGAAGTTGCAAAATACAGACGCCAACCTAATGACAAATACAGGCTTGTAGTTTTGGTTGGTAAGTTGTTTTCTTTATTCTTAACCTGGTAAAATAGAGGACTGATAATTAGAACAACCACAAATCACTTAGCTTGGTAGGGGTCTCAGGAGGTGACCTGTCCAGCCTCCCACGCAGCGGGATTAACACTGAATTCAGAGCAGGCTGCTGATGACAATAACTTCAGGAGTCTGTCTTCCTGATGTTTCTTTTCTCGTTTTCCTACCACACACCTCCGTAAAGGGGTGGCCTCCATCTTCTCAACAGGTATCAGAAGAGTGTTGGTGGGTCTCCCTGAAGACATCTCTTCTCCAGTTAGACAAGGCTGGTTCCCTTCAGCCTCTTCTCCTAGGTCATGTACTTCAGCTCCCAGCCATCTTGGAGGCCCTTCACTGGCTTTGCTCCAGTCTGTCAACATCTTTGATGTAGTGCAGGGCCCATTGGGAAATAGGCAATGACCTGCTACACCACTTAAACGTACACAAGTCTATGGGTTACACCAAGAGTACCGAAGGAGCTGGTAACTGTGCTCACCAAGCGTCTCTCCATCATTTACCAGCAGTCCTGGCTAACTGGGGAGGTCCCAGTGGACTGGAAGGTAGCAAAGGCGATTCCCATCTACAAGAAAGGCTGAAAGTAGGATCCAGGGAGCTACAGACCTGTCAGTCTGACCTCGGTGCCGGGGAAGGTCATGGAACAGATCATCTTGAGTGCCATTGGGCACTATATACAGGACAGCCAGGCATTCGGGCCCAGTCAGACCGTGGGTTTATGAAAGGCAGGTCCTGCCTGACCAACCTGATCTCCTTCTGTGACAAGATGACCTGCCTAGTGGATGAAGGAGAGGCTGTGGATGTTGTCTACCTGGACTTGTGTAAAGCCTTCAACACTGTTTCCCACAGCATCCTCATGAAGCAACTGGCTGCCCTAGGCCTGGATGAGCGCACACTCTGCTGGGTTAGAAACTGGCTGGATGGCCGGGCCCAGAGAGTGGTGGTGAATGGAGTTAAATCCAGTTGGCGACCAGTCACAAGTAGTGTTCCTCAGGGCTCAGTATTGGGAGTACTTCTGTTTAACATCTTTATCAGTGACCTTGATGAGGAGATAGAATGCACCCTGAGTAAGTTTGCAGACGAGACCAAGTTGGTTGGCAGTGTTGATCTGCTCAAGGGCAGGAAGGCTCTTCAGAGGGACCTGGACAAGCTGGATCGATGGGCCAAAACCAGTGCTATGAGGCTCAACAAGGCCAAGTGCAGTGTCCTGCACTTGGGCCACAGCAACCCCATACAGCGCTACAGGCTCAGGGAAGAGTGGCTGGAAAGCTGCTCAGGAGAAAGGGACCTGGGGGTACTTGTCAACAAGCAGCTGAACATGGAGCCAGCAGTGTGCCCAGGTGGCTAAGAAGGCCAATGGCATCCTGGCCTGGATCATAGTGTGGCCAGCAGGACTAGGGAGGTGATTGTCCCTCTGTACTTGGCACAGGTGAGGCTGCACCTCAAGTACTGTGTTTAGTTTGGGGCAGGTCAATAAAAGAAAGACATTGAGGTTCTGGAGCAGGTCCAGAGAAGAGCAACAAAGCTGGTTGAAGGGCCTGGAGAACAAGTCCTGTGAGGAGCGGCTGAGGGAACTGGGGTTGTTTAGTCTGAAGAGGCTCAGGGGAGACTTTGTTGCTCTCTACAACTACCTGAAAGGACATTGTGGAAAGGTAGGCCCTGCTGTCATCTCACAAGTAACTAATGACAGCATGAGAGGGAATGGCCTCAAGCTGCACCAGGGGAGGTTTAAACTGGACATTGGGAAAAATTTTTCACTGAAAGTGTTGTCAGGCATTGGAACAGGCTGCCCAGGGAGGTGGTTGAGTCACCATCCCTGGCTGTTTTTAAAAGCTGTATAGCTGTGGTGCTTGGGGATATGGCTTAGTGGGGGACCTGGTAAGGTAGGGTTAATGGTTGGACTGGATGATTGTAAAGGTCTTTTCTAACCTACATGATTCTATGATTCTGTTGTGGACAGAGTATACCTCACAGGGTCTAACGAGTGCTAAGTAAGGGGGAAGAATCATTTCCCTCCATTGATGCACTAGACTCTTGCTGATACAGTCTCCTTGCTGCCTGCGTGTGCTGTGGACTCATGCTTAGCTCACTGCCCACCTGGAACCCCAATTCCTTTTCATCCAGGCTGCCCCCTGGCCAGACAGTCTTCATTAAATTTCCTGAAGTTTTGCCAGCCCATGCCTGTAGTATTTTAAGGACCCTCTGCAGCATATCAAGGTCCTGCCTTGAGCAAGTCACTTGAATCACCCATTTTGGCATCTGCAGACTTGATGAGGGCCCATTCTGTGTCCTCCTCCAGAATATTGATACAGATATGAAGCAGAGAATGTCCCAGGAACCTGAGGAACTCCACTTGTAATGAGTCACCCAGTAGAGTACAAACAAATATCCCCTTCCCTCTGAAACACGATCATCCATCTAGTTTTTCACCTATCACAGGATGTCCACACTTGCATATGGGGATGCTTTAGGAGATCACGTTTAAAGCTTGACAAAGGGAGATGTCATTTAAAATACAGCTATCGTAGTTATTAGTCTGAACCTGGCACTTAAGCTGTACTAGAACTCAAAATAATTAGGTCTGTGTTTGCTCTTAGAGATCAATCAATGTATCTGTGTGGAAAAAAAGGAGGAAAAAAGTACAGAATAAATGCCTGTAGTCAACGAAGACTAAAGAAACAAAACCCTCTTTTGTGTTATGTTAGAATAAGTAAATAGACAAGTAGAGAGAAAGGTGGATGAGAGGTGGACTTCTGTAGGCCAAGAACAGATACAAGTATAGCTGCAGAAGACTCAAGATGTCACCCCTAGTCAGCTTCCTGTCACTGCTGTGGCTTCCCCACGGCATATATTATCTAATCAAAATGCATTGCTTCAGCCTCCTAGAAGAAAGGAGAAAGTACGTCATCTTAAATTTTTCAAAGGTGACCCTTGGAGTACCAATGACTAATGAGTAACCCTTTCTACCAGTGAGTAATGTCTCGTTGCTTATTGTTGCTTTTGCAGTAGCACGTCGGCTGATGCTTCCTAAGTCAAGTTTTCTGCCATTCTGAAAGCAGCAGAGCAGAGAAATATGACCCTGTGTCAGGAACTGTTATGAACTGTTGAGTAGCTGTGTTTTTATATCGCTCATATCCAAGGGAACATTAAATTTAGTTTTTAATAAACAGTTTTGTCACTCTCCAGCACTAAAATTCAGCCACCTACTAGTGCGATCACTGTGAGATTGTGGGCTACATACAAGTAATAACATGGTTGAGTTGATTTTACAGTTACATCAACAGAGTGCTGTGCAAAAGTGTGATAAGTAGACTTTTTTATAACAAATTGCATATGTCTGATCTAAGGAATACCTAGAGATTTCATTTGATTTTTGTCGTAATAAATCAAATGAAGAAAGTGTGCTTTTTCAGTAACAAAAGCAGTTCAGAAATTTATTGCAGACTTCAGTAATTCTAATGTTTTTCTGTGGATGTTAGGAGCAGGTTAAGTCTGGCCAATACCATAAAAATGTCTTGGGCAAAATGTGGAAAAACGAGCAGAGCTAAAGTAATGCAGGTATAGTAGAAGCGAGCACATTTAAAATGCTTTTTGTGTGCCAGTAGCAGCATTCGATAGAATCCGTCAAATATAATTTGGATATTAGTACCAGGAAACAAAGGGACAGATCATTACTTTATAGCTGTAATTGGTGGGGGCACTAAATGTCTGTTGTGTTACGCTAGGCCTAAATCTAGAATTTACTGTTGGAAGGGTTGGTTTAAGTTTTGGTTTGCCCTTCAGTGGAGAGAGAGAGCTAGAATTGCTGTCTTCACTAAACGTTCCTGGCTGAAGGCAGGTAGGTCAGCACGGCTCAGGAATGAATGAATGCAGAGCATGTAACGTACTGCCCGGCCTTGCCCATGAGAATACCAGTGTGAACTCACTGATCCTGCTTCAGTGAGCAGCAAATCTCAAAGTACACTCCCACTGCCAGATACAATTTACTGTAACACCAAAAAATGAGGTTTACTTTCCTACCGCGTATCTCCTCGAGCTACAGCTGGACATTGCACTATAGCGATCGGTGGTACTGACAGTTGAGCCGCAGAACCTCTGTGAAGGCACATCTCCTACTGAGCCTTCATGGTCCCAGCAGAGATGTTGTCACCTATCTCCCAAAATCTTTTCAGAAAGACCACTTTGTTCTCTTTTTTTCTTTCAAAACAACTTCTAGGAGCTCAGTATGTATCTGTGTGTGAAGAATGGCTGATTGGGTTAACTTCAGTTTTCTTCAGACACGCCTGAGGGGTACAAAATTTAATGTAGATTTTAATGATTGGTGGTTTATTTCAGCAAGGCAGAACTGCACTACTGTCCATTTGTGCAGGATTTGACCATTACTTAGCTTATGTGACTCAGCATGCAACAGCAAGGCACATACATGTTCCTCTTAAAAAAATAAACAAGATATCTACCTGTCACCATAGCTCTAAATACTGCTGCCTGGGGTGATTTATAGTAAACTAAAACTGTGCTACAGTCATGGATCCCACGTGCCTCGCATTTTACTGTAAGAATCTGGATCGTCCTTTTCAATCCTGATGCTTTATTCTCGAGTTCAAATTGTGTTCAGGTTGATAAATTTTTCCAGCATCTTTTTCTTCTGCATCAAAATGAAAAGAATATTTAGAATAGAAGTGTGCTTAACACTCGGGAGATGTAATGTGCGCAGCATCGCGGATGGCACTGCTAATTAGGAATCGGCTTTCGGCGCCCATATGCTACGATTAGGAGAATTGTCTGAAGACAGCCCTAAAAAAGAAGAATCTACACCTTTCGGTAGTTAAGGTTGACTTTTAAATAGTAAGCTAGAAGGGGAGAGAGCGTACTAGTCAGGTTGTGGTCTGTAAAGAGACTTGATCTAAGTTTCCAAAGTATGTGTGACAGGAATCAAAGCCTGGCTTCTTTATGTATAAATAGAGCTAAAAGCATATTGTTGATTTTACAGCCCATAAACTGAGGAAATAATATTTCTGTAGATTTGATAGGTAAGATGGTTTGCTTGAAAGGAATACAATGGGTTTTCTTTTATTTGAATTCCACTTGTTTCATTCTACTTTGCTAGGATTTATTGAGAATTGTAATTACTTTTCCTATAAAAGTCTGGATTTGCTTTAAATAGGTAAACTATAAAAAAAAAAAAATATATATATTTAAAATGAGAACAAAAGTAATGCCATTATCTACATAACGCGTTGCTTTCCTCTGCAGACATGCACCAGTAGAGGCTGCTGTACACCATATTAAATAAACATTTATACATCCTGATAGATTAATTTACAGGCAGGCGGAGATGGAACTTGAAATGTCGTTGTGTGTTCAACTTATGTAAACATAGAAAAATTATAAATGCAGAAACTCTAGGATTTTACAAAGAGACCATAGTCTGGGGGTAGCAGCAAAGTAGCAAGCGTTTGCTTTTCATCATTATGTGTTTCTAACTTCAGAGAGGGCAGATAGTAATTATTACAAATAGCCACCCGAAGGTGCTGAAGCATTATTTGCTTTTTGACTCTCACTGGTAATTAACCACTATATCACTACTTCATTAAAATGTTTATTAGGTTTTGCATTTCTAACAGCTAGAATGGCTCTGCTAAGAAGGACTCCATGCACAGAAGTGTCATTTTTACCAGAAGAGCAGTATTTTTCCTTAAAACAGCATGTCTTATCCTTGTGTTATTTGGGATATGGTTCCAGTAACTTACTCTCCTCTCTGTTCTGCTGTTGACCTGGTTCTGTGGAAATGAAGCCACTACACCATCAGAAACACATTAGCATGAAGAGCTGAACTCCCTTCAGACACACAGCACCATGGCCCCACTATGAAAGGGGCCAGGACGGTTGGAGCCCTGTGTGAAGGGCTCCTGAGGGCAGGCAGCAATTGCCCATGAGGCCTTTGAGACCTCACTGAGACCTAAAGCACCACTGGCAAATGGCTAATAGTTAGGGACAACTGAAAAGCCAAAAGGAGCATCTGCTCAGTAGCTTCTAGGACAGCAGTACTCAAGTGGAGGTGGGGGAGACAGGTCAAAAAAATTCCATGCAGTCTTTGTTTCTTCGTGCCATTCTCTTCCCAAGAGTGGTCTCTTTTTGGCAGCTGGTGAAGAAGAAAACATTTGCTTTGGACCAGTTCACACAGCATGCAGGAGATGAACATAATTTAAAAGAAAACAATAAAGAAAGAAACCCAAACATCCCAAATGAGTTGAGACCTGGGGAGTGCTGCTCTTCCTTTCTTTCCCTATGCAATGCCACTCTGCCCCACTCAAAAGGTGGATGGTGGCAGCTACAGCCGACCAGCAGCTGGGTGGTATTCCAGTCCGCAGCTGGGACGGGAAGGAGCATGGTTCTCCTAGGGCTGGGGGAGAAGGTGGGAGCAATGCTCCTCAGGGGGGTCTGGTGCAGACAAGGGATGCAGCAGCTGGAGGGATGGAGGAAAAGGCCGTGCTGACACATGGAGTGCAGAGGCTCTGGGGGGACATTGCGTGTGTGAGCTGGGGTCCTCTAGTCTGTCAGCTGGGGATATTCAGGCAAAATGAACAGCCAAACCATTTTTTTTTTTGTGCTGGAAAGCTGCACGTTAGGGTACAGGGGTCTGTATTGAGGCTGAGGATGGAGATAGGTGCCTATTGAGGGTGGCTGCTGTAGAAAAGAAACCTTTGCTGTCAACTTCTTCAATGATTTTTCCTCACTAATAAAGTTAGAGCTGAGTAACTGCCAACAACATCCCCTGAAATTTGCGAGTGCTTGCTGTATATTCTAGGAGAGGCTACAGCCATGGGCATTTCCAACTGCCTCTGATTAAAAGCCAGTATATATTATAGCTATATGCTACATACTCTTATCTCGCAGAGTCCTTATACCTGGAGATGAGGGAACAGCACAATTTTTTTCCTTCAGGTCCTGTCGGGGTTGGACTGAATGAACTTAAACGGAAATTGCTGATCAGTGACACCCAGCACTACGGGGTAACAGTGCCACGTAAGTAAAAATACACTTCTATTCTCATTATTTTCCTTTATTATTGCATTACCATAAGACACTCTTCAAATTTGGGTCTCTAAATGCATGCTTGGCATCCAAATTACTTTTCTAATTTTTGAAAGTGCTGCTGCAGTTGTATTTTAAATAGCATTGATTAAACTGATAGGTCGTTTTGGCTCGGAGGCATTGCAGTAGACTTTTAGTAAAGTTTAACATGATTGATGTCAGTGAGGTTTAGTAAATGAAACTCAGCTGAAGAACACCCTGGATTTGGCTGTAAAACTGAAACGTACTCTGTTACCCATGCTTGCTTTCAGCAAAGTAGCCTTATATACAGTAGGCTAAAAAATGAAGACTGATGATAAACAGTTTAATCTTGTGAATAAATGAATTCAATCCCTTTGATTACCTTCAGAAAAGTTGATCTGGGGATTTTTATTTTTATTTTTTTTCCTCTTTTCCCCTGTCTGACCAAGCAGTGTGATTTTTATAACATGGAATATAGCCTTGTACTATATTAGCTTCTACAATACTTTACTGGCTTTTCTTTAATGTGGAGGACTTGACAGGTTTAGAGTTTCATTCTTTGGTTTGCTTTCTATATGGACTTGTGCCTCCTGAAGGGATCCTCTAAAAATATGGTTCCAACATTCTGAATTTGGGAGATACTGTCACAAGTTGTTTGTTTTTTTTTTTTAACATACATGTATTCTGTAAAGCTTGTATATATATATATGGATGATTTTTTTTAGCTAGAAAAATGAATACATTTGGTTTTGGCAAGGCATTTCTTGTGTACATATTTGCTTCAGCTGGGTATTGAAAACAACAACAAAAAAATCCAGATGTTCCCAAATATTTAACACATTGAAGCATATGCAATCATTTGCCCAAAAATATTTCTCTAAAAAATTGCCAGTATTCATCAAGCTGCCTTCTCTCTTTTCTCTTCCAAATCTGTGGTTATAATTTAAAACAAACATGTAAAGAAATCCCTCTCCCTGAAATTCAGTAAGCCAGGACTTGGAGGGAGAACTGGGGTTCTTGTCTTGGAAATGTTCCTCTTTGTGTCAACCTAAGAAGACCGGGGTATCGAATGGCATTTAAAACCCTGTTGCTTGCAAGCAGGTTGTGTATGTTCATATGTGGTGGAGAATACGCGGTGCTGTAACACACAACTTGTATTAAATAGGACTTTTGAATGCATTCGGTAACCGTAAGTGGCAATTCCACAAATCACTTTAATTTCTAAGCAAAACCTTTATACCTAGTACTGGAGGGAAAGAAGTGCAAATACTACAAGGCTACTGAAAGAAAAAGGAATTAGATTTTGATCACCAGAAAAAGAACTAAAACATGAAGTTCACACCCTGGGTTTTTTTATATCGTGCTTCACATACCATAGCTATAAGTGATGTTAATGAACATAACATTTTATAAATCAGGCTGCTGAGCTTTGTTTCCCTTTATGGTCTCGTATGCTAATAAGTTTAACAAGTGCTGAGGCCTGGGTAATTGTTACAGACTGCTGCTCCTTTTATTATTCGGCTGTCCTCATTTTATTGGATTTTTCCACTAGTTAATAAAAATGATAATCTGATACTTGTTGAGTAGGGTTTTTTCCTACTTTTCCTGCGTGCTTTTAAAACTCAACCCTGTCACGTGCTCGTGTGCCGCCTACCAGATCCAGAGCAGCCTTATGTCCGTCAGAACTGAGGGAACTGCTCCACTTAGTATTGCACAAGGGCTGCCTTTTTCACTGTCTCCTGAACTGGTTTGCATCACGTTGTTTTGTGCATCTTTTCCTTCTTTTTTTTTTCATTTAATGAAACTGCAGACACTACCCGTCCAAGGAGAAGCCAAGAAAGTGACGGTGTCGAGTACATTTTCATTTCCAAGCACTTGTTTGAGACAGACGTACAGAATAACAAGTATGTCAAAGAGATTTTAACTGAAACTGCTGGTAAAACGATGGCTTTATTATGAAATGGGGCTGGTTGTAATTTTAGATAATAAGTCAAAGTGGATATAAGTTGCAGTGATCTGAAGATGTGTTAAAATTGCTTTTTGATATATAAGCAGTTCAAAGCAGCTGGTAAAAACAGAGGACAAAAAAAAAAAAAGCAGCATGTGCAAATGCAAATGGTTTTTAGGCTTCCAAGTAGTTTCAGTACTTCAGGTCCTCAAGAAGACACTGAAATTTGTAGGTTTTCAGGATGGGGGAGCATTCTTTTAATAAAACATCGTCTGTCGTAGCAATAAAGCATCGCAGCTCTAGGAGGGGGGTGCCCTGGAAGTGCTGCAAACGTGCCTGAGTCAATGTTTGCCTAGTTCTGCTTTCTTTCAGGCCAGGCACTTCCTCTGCTATTGAATTTAGAGATCTACAGTGAAGCCCCTGCCTGTAAACCCTCTAGAAATTAAAGTAAAATGAAGACAATGGTAACACCGTGCTCTCTAGCAGCCTGTAAAATGCTATAGCTTGAAATTCTGCCCCGGTGTTTCAGAGGGCAAAAGTGTATTAGACGCAAAGCTGTGGGTTTTATTGAAACTTCAAACTGTGCTTTGCTTTTTTGGCAAATAGCACTTGGACTTTTATAGCACATAACCAGCCGCCTTGGTTCCATTAGCACCCTCATCACTCCTCCTCCTCTTCTGAGACAGAGAATGTGGATATTCTGTAGCAAGCAATGAAATTTCAGTAGTTTCTATTGTTTAGCTTATCCACTGTTTTATTGCATTGCAATAGTTCAGAAAAAGAGGTGATGGAAAACATTAGTGGGCTGTTGGACCACGGCTCTTTTTTCTCTTTAACTGTAATCCAAGCAGGTGTTACTGATTTGAAGGAGGTAAAGTAGAAGATTTCTTAAAATTGACATGCTGAAGTACTTGACAGCATTTCCTTTCTAAAACATGGTAAAACTCTCATGTAAAGTAAAATATTTTTGCTCCTGAGTTAGATCTTATAAACCAAACTGATATTTTTATTCTTCTTTTCTGGAGAAAAGGGAAATTATTCCAGTTGTTTTCACCTTCTGCCACAGGTTTATCGAGTATGGCGAGTATAAGAACAACTACTATGGTACAAGCCTAGACTCTGTTCGATCAGTTCTAGCTAAAAACAAAGTCTGTTTGTTGGATGTCCAGCCTCATGTAAGTAAGCACATCTTTTGGACTCTTGTAGTTGCTCACATTGCATATTGGGATTCCAAGAATAAGAGTGTTCCAAAAAGGTGTATTGTATTGCATGCTGAATGACTGTTGAGTGGACTTGCTGGGTACCTTTACCACAGCAAGGCTTTCTGAAAGGAGGGAAGGAAACTTCAATACGTACTGGCAAGTACTCAGCTTGGTAATTAAGTGAATTGAAAGCCTGCAGCATGATACCAAAGATTTAATTATAAAACATTTCCATTCATCTTTCTGGTGCTTTAGGTTAGAGCTTCTCTCCGAAGCTTCAATTTCAGAATGGCTTTGAGCTATCACCCAGTGCAGCAGCTCCCTCACACGCACACAGTTAACCAGATTGTTCATGCCAAGGGTTTACATTCAGGGTGGACATGACTCAAGGAACGCGCTAGATGTGATGTTGGCTCGATAATTGTTAAGACCATTCCTCTCTAAACCATTTGTTCTTGCACTGACCTTGTCTTTCAACCCTGCTGAACAGCTCCACTGGGAATTTTTATGCTACTAATAACCACAGTGCTTCCAGGAGCTGAACTAGTTTGTTTAAACCCAGCCAAAGTATTTCTTCTCCAAGTGTGGCCAGCCTGTGACTTCTGAACCCCAGCAGCTTGTGAACAGTTCCCAGGGCAGTTTCAGATGCGGGGCTGCGCCTGTGCCGAGCGGGGCGGGGGGAGTTCCCCTCCTCCTCTACTCTGCACTGGGTAGAACAATTCTGGAGTGTTGTGTCCAGTTCTGGGCTCCCCAGTTCAAGAGGGACAGGGAAATACTGGAGGGAGTCCAACAGAGAGCTGCAAAGATGATGAAGGGACTGGAACATCTCTGCTGAGGAAAGGCTGAGAGCCCTGGGGCTGTTCAGCCTGGAGAAGAGAAGCCCGAGAGGGGAGCTGATGAATGGTTACAAATATCTGAGGGGTGGGGGTCAAGCAGAAGGGGCCA
>JAAGNO010011223.1:59093-70127 GCA_033439905.1 Ceryle rudis
GCAGTCGGGTGGCTGAGCTCTCCAGAAGAGTGGAGAATTAGGCAGGGACTATTTACAGAGCCTTCAGACGAATGTAACCGTGGGAAATGGAGCCGGGGAACGGGCTGGGGCACAAGGGGGGGGGAGGGGACGGGGGCGGGGTGGTGGCCGGCAAGAGGGGAGGGGGTGGGGTTTGCGGGCCAGCAGGTCCGTGGGGCGGGGGGCTGTGCTGGCAGAGGATCGGCCAGGGAAGCCAGACCCCGTGCCAGGGAAGGAGGAGGGCTGGGCAGGGACTCCTGGGGCTGATGTTGCCAGATTGCTCTGTGAGACCGCTGCATGGCCAGCACAGCCGGTTTCCACTGAAGCACTTTCTAGTGCTACAAGTGAAGCACTAAATTTTCCTGAGTATCCAGGCTTGTGAGCCATCCTGGGATCCCACTATGTGCCATGGCATTTTCCTGTGAGCCCTGGCAGTGTGAAAAGGGCAGAAAGCTGCTGGCCACCCCTACTTCACCCTGTGCTTCAGTCAGAATTATAGGCCTATCTCTAACTCCCCACCTAACATCACTCAACTCAGGAAGAGGAAACAGCAGGGAGTTATGTGGTGGACACACGGTATTGAAGACAAAAATCATTGACCTGTTGTGACCGAGTGTCAGAAGCACATTTTTCCACTACTTTTCATAGGTACAGAAAGTGTTGTTCCTGCTGAATGCTCTGCTGCTCCCCTCCATACTCCTGCTGCTGGTGGCACTGGTGTGCAAAGCCCAGCCTGTGCCAGACTGGTGGGCTTTAGCAGCAGCCCATGTGGAAATCATGCGAAATGATCACCCTTGGAGAAATGGTTTTCTTACCATTCCCTTGAAAATTCTCCTTAGGCAAGTCAACGCCAATCAGCAGAGCGGGATGGCAGTGAACAAAAAATAGTGTTCTAGGAGTGCTTTACGGGTTTGCTTTAGTTAGTGGAGAGTTTCTTTTACTACGGTAAATTCCATTGTGTGAAATAAACTAATTAATTAAAATCTTTCCTCTTCCCAGACAGTGAAACACTTAAGGACATATGAATTTAAACCATTTGTTATATTTATAAAGCCTCCATCACTTGACCGTTTGAGAGAGACCAGAAAAAATGCCAAGATTATTTCAAGTAAAGATGATAAGGGAACTGCAAAGCCCTTTACAGTAAGTATGTTTAGACATGGTAAAACATGAGAACTTGCTTAGAGATTTGTTGTAGTGGTTTACCTTGAAAATAAAGGTGATCACTGAATCTCCCCAGCAGCACTCGTCACGGCTTACACACAGTACCTTCTTGTTTCCCAACTTCTCTCACATCGCAGACTTAACTGTGGTGTTTTCACTGTTTGATGCGCTCTGCTCATGGTATTTCCATTCTGAGGTCCTCTGATTTTATGTCACTGAAGAAACCCCACAATGCAAGTACATTTTTATGAGAAATAATGCTTTTAAAAAATTTGCATCTGTGCTTAGATGTTTCTATTCACGTATAAGGATTTCCTTCTTTTATCGAGTGTATTATTTGGTGTGTATTTAAAGGAAAGTTCAAATATAAACAGCAGTTAAAAAAGTTAATGCTACTTTAATAAAAAGCCCATACTTGTGGATAAAAGAAACATTTCTTAAAAATGTTAGAGGGAAATGACCCCTGTCTGCTTTTTGTCAATCATCAGAAAACAATTAGGCACATTACCCAACAGTGACTTATTTACTTCCTTGAAATATGAAATCATTCTTTAATTGAGACTAAAGCAAAGCTGATCATCTCTAGATTTTTTATCTACATTTATGGTGCGTATCATTTTCCCTCATTCAGGTGTTATTCAGGTCGGTTCAGATTTGTTTCAAACGGAGTGTTGGATACAGTCACGGAGTATTTCTGGGGAATACGCATTTGAGATAATTTGGAAATAATGCTCTGTAAGGATATGTTGTATTGTAGATCCCATGTAAGAGGAGCTCGTTCTGAAGACCAGTCTTCAGGATGGGTTTCATCTCTGAGTTATGTAAACAGTTACACTCCTAAAATTTCTTCCCTTCCCCAAACGTGAAGAGAAATACACTGAGCCAGGTCAAACCAGGCACAGGAAGACAGCTCCTACCAACCTCTTAAAAGAGCAGAGGCTGCACTGTAAATACATCACATGCTAATAGCAAGCTGAAACTTAAGAATGAAATTTTACATGTATCATCAAAGGAAACAGCTAGAAACATTTTCCACTGATACTGCAAACAGAAAATGTCTCTG
The DNA here is from genome assembly GCA_033439905.1 of Ceryle rudis. Taxonomy (NCBI): domain Eukaryota; kingdom Metazoa; phylum Chordata; class Aves; order Coraciiformes; family Cerylidae; genus Ceryle; species Ceryle rudis. Next base: position 61,339 of record JAAGNO010011223.1, read on the forward strand.
TAACTACCCTGCACTGACTAATTGTGTCACTGCAAGGGGAGAGGTGAAACAATTGCCCGTTGAGCCAAGTCTACTTGTGAGAATGCTCTCTGAGATCTCTTGTAATGGTAATTTCTATTTTATTTTTAATTAAAAGTACATTTTCCATCTTCTAATGAGATGAGGAGCCAGTAGCGTTGCGTTTACCACAGAATGAGTTTATGTGATACTGCTGTGGACTGACTATGCCTTGCGCTGACCTCACTAGGAAGAAGATTTTCAAGAGATGATTAAATCTGCCCACGTGATGGAGAGCCAGTACGGCCACCTTTTCGATAAGGTGATAGTCAACGATGACCTCGCTACAGCTTACAGTGAGCTTAAAACAACTTTTGACAGGTTGGAGACCGAGACCTTCTGGGTTCCCGTCAGCTGGCTACATTCGTAATAACGTTTTAAAAAGATAAAACATCTGCTGTTGTCTCAGCATCTAAACATGGGCCGTGGTTACGCGTTATTTGATGGCCGTTTTCTTGGTAGGAGGGCTTTCTAACTCTACCTGAGCAGCAGGTACATTCTTCATGCACTTGGAACTGGTCTTGTTTTCCTGTGTCTTCAATCCTCCTGCACACAATTTTGGGGCAGAATAGCCAGATTAAACTGAAGTCTTACTATCCTCCATAGAATGAGCTAATACCAGTGTAACAAAACTGCCAAACACTTCTTTGTCCTCATCTGTGTATTTCCAAGGTAAGCTTCTTTCAACAGAGAGTTTGCAGAAGATACTAATTAATCCTGGAGATCAGCACTTTGATGGTTTTAAGCATGACTGCTCCTATAAAGAGCACATCAGCACTTGGAAGTTATTCCTCCTTAAGTGCTTGAGAGAACGGAGAGAGACAGAAGCGACCAACATTTTAGTGAGGAAGACATAGTAGCTTTAATTACGTATCAATTAAGTGGTTTCACTTTTCTAGATGTGAACCTTGTCTTATATGTACAGAGTGATTTTAGTTATTTCTTTGCACTTAGTCATGGAAAGAAAGATGTGTTCAGTGGCTTGATTGTGAAATGCTCTGCTGTGAGCATGCATGGATTGACAATATTTTCACGCATGCTTTGTGGCACGACAAAGAAAACTCATGGGATTATTTATTTAAATAGGGAAAAAATATGAGTTACTATGTATATATAACTTAAAAGTCTTTGGGATTAATCTTCTGTAAAATCAGTGGCAAAGTGATATGAATAGCAACAAAATACAGAATAATTTTTATTATTTTTTTCCCTTTCAATTGATTTCGAGCATTTTTGGCATCCTTTAGAACATTTTTCCCATCCGAAGCTTTTGAACAATTATTGAGGAAACCTTGGAGATCGGGGAAGCAGTTTCAAGAGGTTATTTTTTTCTATCGTTTAGTATATAGTGATACTTTTTAGTAGTGTAACAGGTATTTTGTCTCCACTCAAAAAAAAATGAATGCTGTAGACTTCACCGTTAAAAATATCCTTGTCAGACACAGTTGGAAACCTCATTTTAAAATTTGATGTGGCAGTGCAAGCAAATGTACATTAGATGATGTATTTTTAATATAGATAATTTGTTATTTTTCTTTATTTACTGCTGATAAGCAGGAAATGAGTACAACTGTAAAGACCAAGTAACACCTGTGTGTTGTGTTGTGAATATGTCTTGTAAGTACAGACCGTGTATAGGAACTTGCTGACTTCAGATCATCCCATCTGTGGCATTCAAACAGGAAGCATTATGTCCTGTTAATCTGTAAAGAGAATAGAGCTGTCTTGTTTAAAGAAAAAAAAGAATTTAGTGAAACTTTATATATTTATGCAAGGGTCGAAAAAGGATGTTAAGGTTTTAAATAAGAATTCTTGTCAATGTGATCATTTACGAAAGAGATTACGAAGTCTCTAATTTGAAACCCTGTCTCTGTAAATGGAGCTCAACATTCCGTGTAAATATTTTACTTCAGTTCATCCACTGATAAAGCCATCAGATTTTGCAGTTTTATTCTAAATGCGTATTTAATGCGTGGGTCACTGCATTTGGCTTAGAGTCGTAGAAAACAAATGAAATGAGAGCAACAACAGCAAAATCCCTAGGAGTCTGGAAATGCTTATGCAAGAGTTACAGATGCACTGAATCCCAGTACGGATACATGCTCTGCGTGAACAGCTAGAATGTAACTTTGGTCAAATTTCACCATTTTCCTGGTGGAATTAAACTTTTTTTTTATTTTTTTTTTTTTGTAACGTAAATAGAAAATCGTCGATTAAATGAATTGCATGGAGATTATGTGAATTGAGAAAAAGTTTTCTATTTTTTTTAATTACTGAAAATCAACCTATTTTTCAGGGGATCTGGAATTCAGTGGGTCTGTTTGCCTTTGCCTGCAAGACGCCAAGTGCCCGCGCCATCTCTTGCAACCAACCAAAACTAAGAGGGCACTTGACATCTCTCAGGATTTGGCCATTTCCAACAAGAGGTGCTTTAGTCGTTACTGCAGGACTCTTAACGCTGCTTCTAACCTGGGCTGTCTCGGAACATTAGTATACAATAACACTCACGTAAGGGACCTGCTTTTCTCTTTAAGAAACAGAATAATCTGCAAACTCCCTGGTAGAAACAGTTCTGGCAGTCCTGCAGGCTGTTCTTCTTGTCCTTTTGAATTTAATTTCATTCCCATTCCTGGGTCAGCGTGGTCTAGGAGGACCCTGTACCAGGGTCGCTGCGCTGGGCAGTGGTACGCAGGCGGTGCTTTGCTGCCTTTCCAGAGACACTGACCCTCTGGTTCTCAGCACGGCCCTGGCAGGACTTTCCTGGACAGATGGCTGCCTGCCCTGTCTCCAGGCCAGGAGCTAATTCCTGAATTGTAACACCTGCAAAAGAAAAGCAATCGCAAAAACATAAATCCAACCACCGGAGGAAAATGTGCACAGCCTTTCAGGAGTGAGAAACGGTGTTAATTAAATTACTAGGTATCAACATTATTGCAGTGCTAGCCTCACAAATAGGAAAATGGAAGCTGCTGGCCTCCATGGGGCAGGCAGAGATGGTATCAGGACGAGGCAGAAAAAATGTCTTAGCCCAACAGTTTCAACAGGACAGGAGCCTGCCTGTGGTGATGGATGCTGAGCCCGTGTGCTGAATTGTTCTGGGATACTTCCTTTGACTCCTAAGAATTTGGGAACGAGGACGACTAAACATGTGTCCAATATTCCACATAGGCAAGTTGTGCTGTGTGGGTTTTTAGAGAATCGTATGTTTCGACAGTAAAGTCCAGATGTTTTTACTGTGTTTTAGCTGTTTGCCATAGTCAAAAAAATGGTAGGGTTTTTTTTTTATATTGTACCAAGCTCTATACTTGAATTTGCCATCAGGTCCTTGGTTGATGTCTTACCTGAAATCCAATCTCACCTTCTTATGCAAACCAATAAATTATTGATATACCACTGAAGGTGTTTTTTTCTTTATTGTAAATTGCACCGTAACCTATAGGCTTAACGACTTGAAACGTAAAGTGCCCTAGTAAGTTATTTTATAGGTCTCTCTACTAACTGTAATGCTCCGATTATCTTTAAATGGAAAAATAAAGCAACCTAGAACAAGGACTAAAATTCTTAATTTTTCATTTTTGTTGCCAAATTCTCCTTCAAAAATAGATGGTTTTCCCTTTCCTGCAGCCCACCCCAAAATAAACCATTTTCTTTCTGAGAGGAAAAGCTTAAGTCAGCGGGTCAAACTGAGACACCAGCTCTCCTGGGCTTGCAAAGTGCTTGGAGAGTTACCTGATTTACCGACTCGGAGTATTTGATCGGACACGGATGTTCGGAGGCCACTCGCTAGTCCCGTGGAAGGCTGTGTTCATTTGTAGGGCTCAAAGAAGGTAATGCTAAAACTGAGTTACTTTTTGGATCGTGTTATTTCTTTACCAGAATAAAAGCCTAACACATACTGGGATTAGAGAGAAGACTTTTAAGCCTGTTCTGTTTTGTTTCAGCGCGGTATTCTGCATTTCCCACATGCACTGAGGTTCAGGTTTCTACTGTGCGTGGAGAATATTTTCCTTGGTAAAGCTGGTATGCAGTTCTTGTGAGATTGTTTCAAAGGATGAATAGTTTCTTCAGAGATTTACACTCAAAATGACAATCTGAGTCTATTTTTGCTACTGCACTATCTACAGTCATTTCCCCGCAGGATGAAGAGCTTTCCGTGCATCAGTGCCTGAAATCATTTGTACTTGCAGCTTCCCCGAGATCCTTTTGCTCTCCAAGTCATTAAACGTTCCTCATACATTACCGTGATTAATGTATGATACAAAGCATTCAAGAGAAATATGTCTGAACGCAAAAGGAAAGGAACGCGGTAGATGTATTTGTTGCTTGAGAATTGTGGTGCTAGATAATGGTTAAAGGTTTCAGCAGAAACATACACAAAACCATTTGGAAACAGTTAAAGTCTGGTCTTAAATTTTGTCTTATGTTAAGTGACAGTACAAATGAGAGAATTTGGAGTTCTAGACAGCTGGAGACTTTTTCCCTCTTGGTATCTGTGTCTGAAATACAAGTTGTATATTTGGAAGACTGCGTGGAATGATTTTACATCTCTATAATAAAATACTATGGTATTTTGTGTTGCTGACATCCCAATTTCTAACAAAGAGGGCAAATCCTTGTGATTACTGAGACTTTGTTTTGCTTCTATTTTAGTTGTACACGTATGTCTGTTTAAAAAGTATTTAATGATTCAGTGGCACAAAGCTGCCAGCTACACATTTCAGTATATGAATGGAGAAAAATAGTTTCAGGATTTCCAGAAGAGCTCAAATGGCACAAATAGTATTTGAAAACTTCTTCATAAGGAATAAATAGAAAAAAAATTAGGTCACAATTGCTTCTGTAATTAAGTCTATTTCTTTTCGGTAGTGGTATTAAGACCATGACTTGAATATGCTATAGAACCAAACGCTATCGTTTTCCTGAAGTGAAATTTGGATTTGTGGTTTAACAAAGATGTCACGAGCTTTCTGTAGGATTAAACCCAGGCTTAGGGTAAGTTAGCTTTAAGGAACTCGGTACGTGTTTTAAAGGCAGAGAGGGATGAGAATGTCACAGATGTCCAGTACTTTTGAAATGCCTCTTTTGTGTTTCTGAGTCCCTGAACAAGGAGGTTAGCGAGCTGGCTGCGGACGTTCTGTGGTTTCTGTTCCCTCCTTGGTAAATATAAATAAGTGCCAGTAAACCTTTATTGGTAAGCAAAGCCGAAACTGTTGGAATTGCGGAGAGTCGAAATGCAGTGCCCAGGAGGAGTACTCCATATCCTGGTGATTCTGGCAAGGCTGCTGCTTTACTTACTTCGGATTTTGTTAACTTTCACAGCAAGAGTGGAGCGACCGCAGCTTTGACACAAACCTACCACACGGGCTTTACTCACTGGCGATTTCATTTTTTTTTCCTCTTGGCCCCTGTAAAGCTTTAGTGCAGTAATCTGTCATACAAGGGGGAGGGAAGGAATAATAAATTCCTCTTGAAAAACACTGACATCAAAAATGTAATGCAAGGACATTTTTTACCTCCTTCCCAATGGACATGGGAGGTGTTTCTGGAAGGGCCGTGAAGAGCTGGCGTTTGGTCCGGATGGAGAAGCACATGAACTGCGTTCTGTCCCATGAAAACAGGATTGCTCCGAGAGGTCCCTGTGGCCTGTTTGATGCCTGAGAGCAGCACATGGTAAAAAAGACCAAGGGCAATTTTACCTTCTCTGCAGCTGGTGTTGGCTTCAGGTGTTCTTGTTAAAGAAAATGGCAACGGGGGACGGTTCTGCTCGTTTTCTGTGTGGTCGCTGGAAGTTTCCTGGTGTGTCCCTTACCTTTCCTAGATGTGCATTACTGGCTTATTTTTAAGAAACGATGGTTCCCTGAAATTGGTCTAAGCTTCAGGCAGTGGGAAGAGGCATATTTCATGATCAAGGTGCACACTTATGATGTCACAATTGCACAGATGGAAGCATGGGTTGAAATGACTCTCCGGTGCATGTAGGCCCGGTCATGTTTTACGCTTTGCCTGCCATGAATGGGTTATGCTTCCCCACTAGACCTCCTTTGATGCAGCTTCTGGAGCTCTATTCCCAATTACAACCTGGCCTGGTTTAGGGCACCGTATGAACACGGAACAAAGATGTAGTCCCAGGTTCAAAGAGGCTCACTAAAACCATCAGAGAGATGGCTGAGCACTGCAGACCAGCAAGAAGGTGCAAAGAGATCCAGTAAGCACAGCTGCTCTTACCAACTGAGAGGTACCAGAGGCTGTGCTGGCATCATGGGGCAGTCACACCTGGCATTCAGCAGCTCACAGGAGAATCGGGTGGTTAGGGGGCTTCCCGGTGGGGCTTCATCCAGTGCTGGGAAGCGCCAAGGCACAGCTGAGGGGGTGGCAAAATGCTGACCCTAGCAGCCGTGAGGCCAGCTTGACGACGGGAGGGAATTTAGCTGTGTATGTGCGAGCTGTGCTCTGCCTCTCTCCCTCAGAGCCACAGCAACAGGTCTTGGCCCATTTTACCGAGCGGTGCAGATGGAGGCAGCATGTTCAAAGTCCCATTCGTAGCCCTGGCTACTATTGACCGTAAGGGACAAAAGGAGTCTTTTTGTTTGGTTGGGTTTTCTGTTGTTGTTGAAAACTGGCCTGAAAGCTTTGTTATTATTGGTGCTATCTGGAAAGTATGAAAGAACAGCCTCAGTTATTGGCCCTGCTGGGGTATTATTCCAGATGTTTTTCTTTACACAGCTGTTAAGCGGGAAGTAGAATCAAAATCAAAGATTGATTTGAACCATTATTTTGTCAAAAACCAGAACTGAATCAGAATTACTGTCTTACTTTAACTTCATTGAATTCAGATCATCATTGACCACAGCTGGATGCAACCCCAGCTCAACCCAAGCAGCAAAGACTCCGTCCACGCTTTTGAATAGGTGACACTTTGGAGGCCAAGAGTCTGCATCTTGTGAGGAGTGCAGCTGATGGTACCTCCGTGCCAAGAGCGACTTTCTTTTATTGCGCGTGTGCGTGTTCATGTGTTTGTCAAGCGCTGCAGCGTATACCGATGTATTTTTGTGAAAAGGGCAGGTTTACAAACACATCGTTTATTGCTTAATTGGAGGATTAATGACAGATTAAAGAAGGAAGTCTGCTGATGTAATACCAAAGTTTTAGCAAGCAGATTAATAGTTTTACTCGGGCAGGACTCTCACACATCTCAGGAAGCTTAGAATTTTACATTTCAAATACACTGTTTTGTCCCTGTTTTGGAAAGTCAGAAGAGCTTGATTGAATGCAGACTACAAACTTGTTCAATGCAAACCTATTTAAACATGAAATCTTGCTGGGATTAGCTTAATTGTTCCCTAAATGAAAAGGCTGCTTTGTACATAGACTATAATTTTATGCTTGCCAGATAAAGAAATGTGAACCTGTCAGGAGACAGAGGAATTTGTCTGTGTAGGAGTATCACTGGGCCAACTGTCTTGCCTTTTATGCGATACTGTGGTGTAAAACACCGCTCCACTGGTTTCGTTTTACAGAAAACAGTCTCTGTGGTGGTATCCTGTGGGAACTGAGGTATCAGGTTCTGTTTTCCCTTCAAAAGTCCAACTGCATATGTACCCCGCTTCTGAAACTGCGCTCGCCGTGAGTGTCAGCCAGCCGCCGGGGCTGGGGATGCTGTGGCATGGCAGGGGAGCTATAGGGAAGCTGTTCCAAGCCAAGCAGGAGGTGCCACTCTTTGCCACGGTAGAGGCTGCCATAGGTAAGCCCGAAGTGTTTGAAATGAGAGATGCCAGTAGTGATTAAGATTATACAGTAACTTGGTGAAAAACACTTTCTTATTCCATTTTTAATCTTCGGAAGTTTATGTGACACTTCTAATTATCAGATGCTATGACTGCAAACTCTCCTGTTTTTCTTTTGGCTTCCGTACTGCCTGCTTGAAAGCAAGAGCTGCTGTAATTAAAGCCTTTATTCTTTATAGAAATGTAACCAAGAAAGATGTAGAGCTTCTATCTTCCAAAGCTACCAGACCAAGCAAACAAAGACAAAATTTCTGCAACTGTTCTCAAGTGAACTATTCTGTTTATTCTCGTTTCCTTTCCTCCTAACCAGTTTTCTCAAAAAGCCTCTCCATGCCAGGGGCCAATGGTTTAACAAGGGCAACGTGGAGCAGAAAGGAGAGGTTGACCAGGAACCGCTGGAAGGGAGAAGCTGTAGCACTGCCGGGCTCTGAACCACTGGGAAGGGAAGTCTGCAAGTGTGGCACAAAACTGAGCGACCTGTGGGTGAAAACAGCATGGGAAAAGTGTCATTTACTCCTTCCTAACTGTGGGCAGGAGCAGCCTACACCCCTGTACCCTTACCTAGAAGCATTTAACTGGGAGCAGTTTAGTTACCCTCTGTGCTAGGTAAAGCACTCCCCATGTGCAGTTCTTAACTCCAGTGGCTCTCCACAGAATTTCCCTTCATAGTGTCATGGTCTGAAAGTAGCTCTTGACTTTGTGATCTCCAGAAGTCATCTTCTGAAAAGCGGTATTACATCCCGCCTACTCTTAGAGCCTGTCCAACAAGTCCTGCGATGTGTGTGGTTGAAGAGTGTGTGTTATCACTGACAAGGTGAGTGCTTTCTTCTTCTTGAACGTTCTTCACATTCACCTACTTTGTACCAGAAGGGTGCTGGTGGCTGGTATCAACTCTGCTGCCACTGGCAAAATTTGATGGATTTATACACTTGGTGTTAGCTGTTGTCC
>JAAGNO010011223.1:70227-86914 GCA_033439905.1 Ceryle rudis
AGGTGAGTGCTTTCTTCTTCTTGAACGTTCTTCACATTCACCTACTTTGTACCAGAAGGGTGCTGGTGGCTGGTATCGTGCTGGTGGCTGGTATCAACTCTGCTGCCACTGGCAAAATTTGATGGATTTATACACTTGGTGTTAGCTGTTGTCCTTGTGACCGCATCTAAGTACCTAGAGTGAGATAGCCATGCTCAGATGTTCTCCAGCAACGCCCGGGTTGCTCCCAGCTACAGTGACTTCTCTGTCACAAAACCTCTGTGGAAAACGCAAGAGGCCGGGCTCTCTCTAAATCTGAAAGAGCATGGCAGGGAAGCAGTGCAACAACTCTGCACGGCCCACGTATAGCAGCGCTTACTTGGCTTGGGCTCCCCAGCAACATGTAAAATCCTTACAGATCCTCCTGGTTCCAGTGTTCAGGATTGATGATTCTTCCTTCTCTTTTAGCATCTTGTGAATAACTTAGAATTTTTTTTCATGCTAATGCAAGTCCCTCTCTTCCTGGTAAATTGCCTCGTTTTGTGCTATTGGAAAGTACTTAGTCTGGATTGCTTTAGTGTTAGTACCCTACGGCTGCTGCTTTCTGTATTATGCGTATGGACAAGTATGAAATATCAGCAGATAGCTGACACCACTTCAACCCCTAAATGAGGGATAGTAGAGACTCTTCCTATAGCTTGCCTCAAATGACTTTCATCTGTACCACTTAAAAACACGGCTTGTTCGCGCAGTTAAGCAGTGCGGCACAGGCGAGACGCTCATGGGTAAATACGTGACGCTAGTGAATTTAGGAAAGTTTCATCTTTATGTTATCAGTATCAGAGTTCTACCTCCTGTCTTTCTGTGCCTGGGAAATTAGGAACGGCTTTGCTCTGAAGACCTTGTAATCTAATGCCAGGTCTTGCTGACTTCTGCTGTTGAGCTTTAGTCCCTGATTTCATGTGTGGTCTCTGACTTCAGTAACGCTCCTCACAATGGGGTTGGCAGCTCTTACCCTGGAACCAAGTTGATGACTTCTCTGGGCTCAGGGTCTGGCTTTCAGATAAGGTGCAATCATCAAAGGTGATAAATATTTCAGTCAGTAATCAGACATGTAAGAGCTGTCTGCTTATTGTCTTTGGATTAATATCTGAGATTAGTATCTGGGAGTGAATCTCAGTGCAAACACATCTAAGTCCCGTCAACCACGACAGTAAATATGTGCTGGTGATTAAATCTATTGACTCTAGACTACTGAATGCAAATTGTGGTACTGTGTTAGACTGGCATGTGCTTTGCTGCTCAGCTGTTCATCCAGGGTTTCATTTCTTTTACACCTACAATGCGGTCCAAATAAATCTCACACGCTTTGAAGTAATTTCCGAGTGCTCTCAAAAGAGAGGCAGCAATTCATCTCTCTCACTTTAGCCAATTATTATGGAAAGCTCGAAAACAGCGTTTCAGAATAATGAACCTTAATTAACCTTAAACCTCTCGAAGACTTTGTAGTGTTGATGAGCACCCCTGTAAGCTGCCAGTCATACATGTGGAAACTGGAGCTGTCAAGCAGTTAGTAAACCCCGATAAAGTGAGCTCTGTCTGCTTTACTGATTTCGGCTCAAACAAAGGTGCAGCACTATATATATTTCAACCTGTAAACCGTGTATCTTGTTTTTTTGTTATTATATTTCAGTGTAATATTTTCCAAACCCTATTTTATTGTATTCCACACTTAAAAAGCCACCTGGATATTCTTTTTTTTTTTTTTTTTAAGCTATCTCTAAGCCTTTTTACATGTTTTTGTAATGGCTAAGACAGACTCAGACAACAGAGGTTTCAGGAGATGTGCAGCTGGTAGCTTTTTGATGATTTAATTTCACCATTTGTTTGGAATAAATGTGGGTATTACTGAGAACAATGAGTAAAATGTCAACTGTACTAAATATAAGTGATGCGGTTTAGAAAAATACCGACGGTTTTGCCTGTCCAGTTACACCTGTGCATCATCCTGCTCCAGCAGAGTTCAACTGTAGAGTCTAACAGATGTATGGTAAGTACACAAATGGGGTGAACCAAGGAAAGATCATAAATCCTTTATGCTAGAACATTTTGTGAATGTTTTAAAGAGTAGCAGATGAGAGTACGTCCAGGTGTTCTTTGAACCCTGTGAGGTGATTAAAGGGAACAGTAAAAAGCTGAAGTTACAGCACTGGAGGACATGAAGATAGATCCCTGTGATGGGGATTTACACAAAAGGAACGGCTACTTTATGGGAATGGCAAGACCGCCACGCGTGGGAAATAGGGGAGATGAGTATTTACAACTTTCTCCAAGTGGGAAAACGAGCTGTGGGGAATCTCTGGAAAGATTGTCTTGCACAGGAAGTAAAATTTTATTTCTTTAAGTAAAGTCAAACATTTGCTGCTTTGCTGAGAGAAAAATGAGAGACGTGATGACTTGAAAGAGTACAGCCAGTTATGAGCAGCATCTACGGTCCTCACGAAACAGTGAAGTGCTAGAAGAGGATAATCAGTTTTATGCATTTTTAAATGAATATGAAATGCTGCTCTCCTACTTTTGCTGCACAGCCTGCTTTTTTGAATGTCAAGAAAGTATTTGACATTTACAAGAGACTGCAGGCACTAATACAAATCATTTTTATCCATTTATCCATTTTAACCACCACGCTGAGTGAATTGTTGGCTCCGTGCAATTAGTCTCTGTCCTTCTTGACAATATAACCACACATTACCATGAAGTCCATTAATAATGCAAGGTGGAAGCTCTGTTCTCCAAGTCTGTTATTTTACTTCTAGAAAAACATCTAATTTCTTACACAACTGATATAAATAGGCCAGCTGACAAATATCCCAAAAGAACAGAATATGCTCAGAATAGTGAGATTTGAACCGACGTATTTTTGGCAAAACAAAAGTAATACAGGCTCCATTCGTCTGAAAGTTTAAAAATAGGAGCCTTTGTCATAGATGGCAGGAGAGGCCAGCTTGACTCATGATTGATGTCATTTGAAAGAACACTTTTAAGCTTAGAAAATGACATCAGAATCATCAGAATTTAGTGAGATTTAGCGTGGTCCCCGAAGCCAGGGTGCTGGGGATTCTGGAAGATACTTTGCGGATGATACACAACACACTGCCAGACATCATCTGACGGGAAGCCAGGAGCTACGGTACTTTCAGATTACATTTCTAACTGATGGGTATAATTTGGTTTAATACCATTCATTTTTAGGTAAATGCATGTTTCGAACTGTCTTCAGTTTTCTAGATTTGGTGCAACTCCCCGTTTCAAGCTGGAGGGGCAGTCTGTCACTGCCTGACCTCTCCCCTTGCTCACTTACATGACAGGTTGCCAGGAGTGTTCTTTCCATTTACTCTTCTCCAGTTTTAGTGCTCAATTCCTGCTGACTTTACTACCGAGCCTTCGTAAATTAGACTGCAACGGTTACATATGTATGTTATAAGTATTTCTTTTAGCTCCCAGGCCAAAACTAAACTTTGTCTCTCTCTGTCTGCTGCCGCTAGTGTTAAAATGGAAGTAACAAAACAGAAAAGGCGCTTGGAATTTGCTTTTTTAAAGATAACCAATAAATTGCACGGGGTCTAGGTCACGGAGAGGCTGTGGAAAGCTTTTGCTCTGTGGAGTAGCAAACCTCTTTGGCACAGTTTCTTAGATATCACCTTTGATTTTCCACATACAGCAAGTCTTTGGTCCTTACAGTAATTCTGGTGTGAAAATGAGCACGTTTAATGTAAGTGCACGACGCTACTTTTGATCCAGTTAGATCTGTTTTGCTTTTAAATAGCTTTTATGTGTAAAAAAGTAAATTGCAAATTGCATTTCTAAGTAGATTTGTGCTACTGAAGAGAGCAGCAGCATCTTTTGTTCCTAAAAATGATAGGTGTTAGTGAAAAAAATGAGTTGTATGGTTGCGCAGCTGCATGCCTTTAACACTACTTTATGCATGATCTTTTCTCATACCAAAATGAGTTCATTTCAGGAAAAGAAGAAGTTCATCATGCAAGGCACTCGGTGAGTAAAGCTGTTAGCTAATAGCTGCTGTTATCTGCCATTTAGATTTGCACATTGTGCTCGTTCCTGTTCTGTTTGAAGAGCCAAGTAGTGGATGAATTATTCTTGGTATTCCTGATTTTTACTTGAAGCCAATAAACACCCGTGTACGACTGGCCTGCCGAACCATTCCATGAAACATCTGGGCATGCTCCAGCCCGGGGGCTACCGACGTTCCAAGCCAAGCGGTCCTCCCTTACCCTGCCGCTCATCGCTGCTGCCTCCTGGGGCCTGAGTAAGCACAGGAACCGGATCAGGAATCCTGCCGCTCCCATGCACCCAAGTCTCTTGGTGGTAGAAGAGGCAGACAAAGGGACAAGGACTCTGGTGGATTACGTGAGTGGTGAGGGAGAGGGAACTCTGTGTGATTCCTTTGAGAGCGGGGAGTTTTCAGTGGATCTTCTGTGTTAGGTAGAGTGTAGCAAAGACCTGCGCTGGAGGATGAATCGTTGCGTATTAAAAGTGAGCGTGCTCTGTGGAATCTGCACTTTCTCTGTTGCAGCCGTTGGAAGTACATAGTGAATGAAGCAGGCAACTGTAGAGATGAGAACATCTTTTCATGATTAAGGCATGAGTGCATCCCCGGGGAACTGATCTGTATCCCTGCTCTTGCCACAGATTTCCCGTGTGATACTCGTCACATGTGGTCGTTAATTGTGTTTTTCTTGGTGCTTGGTACGGGGGAATGGAATTTGTAGAAGTGCTGAACACTTGCAAGTGCAAGATGCAGGCAGCAGGAGCTGTGCTGCGAGCGTAAGCACTGCTGTGTGATGAATACTGAGAAATCAGGCACCAGCCATCTCAGGGCAGTCAAGAAAAATGGAGGCAGGAAGATCTGTATGAGTTCAATTTATATGGCTGGAGAACAGCTTGAAGGGGCTTGTCCTTCTTAAACTTGTCCTTCCTTGTACCTCAAATAAGAACAGCAAATTCCAAGCTAAATACAAATGCAGTATTTGTGAACGGTTGCTGAGCTGGAGATAATTCTACTGAGCTGAGTAGTAAAGTTACTGTTTAGCACTTGCCTGTCCTTCATCTCTCTTGCCTTTCTTACCTTTTTAAACGGAGATATTGTGCCACTGAGCAGTCAGTCACTGAAGAACCCGCTAACAAAGCACTAACGTGAGCACATGTGTTTTTACTGCCTAGATGTAAAGCAATCCTTGGGGATTCAGTAGCCTGTGTATTTTTGCATAGTCTTAATGTTGTACAGCAAAAAGATAACACTTCAAGAATACTGCACTGTTCTGCTGGTAAAAGTTGAAGACGACATATAAGACACTTCATGTCAAGATACTTCTTAAGTGAAGAGTTACTCTTCTGTTTAGTCTCAATGTAAAACATGATGGTTTGTGTAAGGTAGCTTAAAAATCACAACTTGTGTAAAAAAAAAATATAAGCTACCCTTATATTAAGATCAGCAAAGCAAAAACTAAGTAGCTTTGATATCAGAAATCAAACAATGAGAACAGGAAATCATGTAATACTACAGATTTCTGTAGTAGAAATAGCTTTGTCAGCTTAAATATACTTTGTCACTCCTTGATGCTGTAATCCAATGCCAAGGAGAATTATGATTTTTTTTTTTCAAGTGCCATTTATTTAGCACGTTTACCATATTTTATTAGAAAATGGTTCTATTGCCCCATTAGTTAATCTCGGCTTTATAAACCATCACATTTGGAAGTGCCTGTTTTATGTAACTGGAAGAGGTACACTCAGTTCCACCCGAAGTGTTAGTTACACAGGTGACTAGAAAATGACAGGATTTTTAATTTTTTTTTTTTAGTTTAGTAATTGCAAGCACATACTAAAAGGGAAAACCAATTAATTTCTAATTTTTGTTTATTTGAGATGTAGTCTGTATTTTTGTTGGAACACATAGCCCTACACTCAGGATGCACACAAAGCGCCAGAAGTGGAATTCAGGCAATGCAAATCCACAAAAGCCATTCAGAAAACCTCTGCTTTGCTGTCTGTAAAATCTGAATTTGCTTGGCTCCATTGTTTTTGTCCTGTCAGTCTCCTAAGTGCCAAAGCTCAGGCTTCTGTGAGTATGCCAAACTTCCAGCTACAGCTTCTCGCAACTCCCCAGAAACACAAGGCTGCACATGGTTCCCTGAGAGTTTCACTTCAATCCAGGTGCCCTGAGCACACCTACCACTTGCTGACACCACTGGCTGCTTCCAGGAAGGATCTTGCTCCTGTCCCAGGCCCGTGACTGCTTGGTGATTGCCCGTGGAGCTGTCTAGTGAAGTGGTGAGCTACGAAGGACTCGGGGTCCCTGCACGCTGCGGAGTCGCTGCCTTACTCTTTTAAGCTGCGTTCTGTTTTATAGAAGGGAATCCCACTGGACAGGGACTGTGGCTCCATGAGGTGCCCTGGGAGTGCCTCAGAGCCCTGCACCCACGTGGGCACCCCCAGGCTCCTGAAATGTTGGGGGGGTGTTCAGAAACGCCCCTGTGCTCATCATGCCTGTTTGGCTGACTGAAGAGTTGAGCACAGCATGTCTGCACGTGCATCGTGGTGGGTTTATGTAGTCAGAAAGCAGTAAAATGGTTTGAGATCCATCTGAATATGGTCTGCTCTTGGGCTCAAACACAGCATATATAATTATCACCAAAAGTAGAAGTGAAAAAATCATCAGAGCATCCTTTAGTGCTATCAGTGTGGCAGACAACGCCGAGCATTTTTAATTATCCTGTACTATATAGTATAAAAATAATCTGAATTTAATTATAAAGTCTCAGTATAGTGAGATTCAAACAATTCCCCCCCTGAAGATTTGACTCAATCCTTCAGCATGTGGAGTATTTAATTCCAGGTTTGCTTACTTTAAACAGAATGGAATTTTTGTACCAAATTAGGACAGCTAAGTCCTTCCACGCAGAAAACTACTGAGGTCACTGGATATTTTTCTGTTGCGGTGCCAAACCATACAGCAATCATGTTGAGGATATGGATGGAAGAAAGGTTGCTCTGCACAGTAATTCCATATAGGAATCACTATTGATTACAGTGAGGATACTTTATGGGTAGTGGTAAATTATGAGGTTTCTCTTGTAAGTGAGAACGTTGATTTACACGAGTAATGCAAAGGCTCACACGTAAGCTGAACTCAACCTTTAACTGTCAGCCGTAACACATCTATTTATACCACAGATCTGTGCTTAGCCACTTATATTTAATTATAATCAGTTGCGGTGCCTCCATTTTCTGTGTTTACTCAGAGAATCACATTTCTGAGGTCAAATGCAATGACAGTTATACTGTAGTTATTTGAAGACATGCTTAGCTGTACGTTCTGCATGTATCTGAGGACAGAATTCCTGGAGAAGGAAGGATGGGTACAATTCATCAGGCCTTCCTTACACGAAGAAAATTTCACGCACGTCAATTTTAGTCAGGGCACGTCTTTGCTGAGCTCAAAAGGATCCAGCTTGGGTAAATGGAAGCAGTTTAACCACACTGCTTAATGCTGCACACTGTCTAATTTACCCTGGTTTTTAGCAAAGTAAATTAGCTTTGGCAAAGCGTTGCACAAATAGGCTAGTCTGCTTCCAGTCCACGAGCCAGTTCTGGCACCAGTTTCTACACTTACCCTGCAGTACAGTGTCTCTGGTAGCAGATACAAAGGACTGCTTGCACAGAAACTTGCACATTCTATCCCCAAATTTTCTACTGCACGTATTCGTTTTAATGGCACAAAACTTTTAGTAACTCTTAAATGTCACTACTTCAAATGTAGTGATGTTACTGAAGCAAAATATCAAAAGAATAAAATACTGTTGTAAATGAATCACTGAAGCCTATCATTTAACAGGCTTAAATATGCTTATATTTACTTGACAGCAAGCTGCTAATTAGTAGCAAATTTTGTCAGAATGTTAAGCTTAACTGCTTCTAACCCCTGGCATACAAAGACCATCCTTAGTTCCAGTGTGAAACCAAAAATCAGAGCAAATCACAAAAGCTTTAGACTGAAACCTCAGAAGAAAAACGTCACTAACATAACTAAACTATGTTTTAATGTGTCAAGGGGACTAGATTTATTTGCAAGAAACTGGTAAAAATGAACTTTACCTGTCTGCTGTCTGACAGTATTGTTGATGGATCAAATTTTGCCTCCCATGAAATCGATGACAGAAATCTGTCGATGACAATGGGAGCAGATACTCAAGTCTTGCCATCTGTGATTTTCCAGCAGGGACAGGATCCCCTTCCATCTCTGATAAATTACTTCAAACTACGCAGCATTAAGACAGTCTTTTGGCACCATAATCAGCAACCTTTTCAATACCAGAGCAATGTATGCTAACTTGATATTCCAGGGGAAAAAAAATACATTCAAACTATTCAGTGTTATTCTTCCCAAATCTAAACAGAGCACATGTGCATGCGTTTTGAAAAAGTGGCCTGTTTCATCCCCCCGATTTTACATTCAGAGTTGAAGCCTTGCTGAAAATCAACAATTCTTGTAATAAACTGAAATATTCATTTATGCATAAATTGGATGCAAAAAGAATAGGGAGCTTTTAAAATCATCTTAATCTCCATCAGTGCTTGAGCTAAAAAATAAATGAAGATAGAACAGCTAGATTCAATTCTTTCTACAACAATAACTAACTACCAAGATGTGGGAGAGGTTCAGATCCTCTAGAACAACCTTAATGATTCTAAATTTCTAATAAAATGCTTGATTATATACAGTTATTACCAGAAGAAGAAATGGAAAAAAATCAGAGGAAAAATGTACCCATATGGAGGACTCTAATATCCATGGCACAGATCTTGAGAATAATACCAGAAAATTGGCTGAATTAACTGTATCAGAATGTACGCTATGCAAGAAGAAATGTATATGTAACACGCATTTCTGCTTCTCTCGATAAAAATAATTCTGATAAAAAGGCAATTTGCCTCCCCAATTTGAAGTTCTACTGTAAAAGGATTTGGAATGGGGCTGTAATGCCTATTCTAATCCACACAGGATTTATTTTGCATCCAAGCTGAGCGGAGATGTCAGTATCATCAAATACGTTCTGTGGACTTGAAGGAGAGTTGCTTTTTTTTTTGTTTTGTTTACTAGCTCACACAGTACAATCGCTATTAAACAGAAATTTAGATAAATTATTTCTCTAGCAGGCACTGGATTAATGCTGAACCTCACAACATCCAACTGTTGCTCCGTATTAATTTTACAGGCAGTTGCTGCTCAAACCCTGTAGCGATTTGGCTTTATTCTGATCTCCACGCCTCTCACAACTTCACTTTTTCCCATATAATATTACCATACCACCATAAATGATAGAAGCAGTCTCCTCAAAACCAGTGACTGCTCCAAGGTACTTGAATTTCTCCCTTAAAATGACCTATGAAGAAAAGAAAATGCCCTGATGTCAGTCTTGGCTTTCTTTCTGATTATATAACGGGGGAAAAACAATTTGGAGGGTTTTGGTTTAGTTATTTTTATGTTGTTTTTCATAAAAACTATGCAGGGAATTACCCAGAATTACAATTGGTGATTGCCTAAGTAGTGAAGTAGGGGTAGCACAATGTTAACTGGAAGCTGAATACCTAAAAAGAAAAGGATTTTAAATTCTCCTTAACTATGTTGTGTCTTTTGCACGTTTGTATTAGCACCTAGTGTGAGAATCCAGTCTTCATGAAACAGCCGGGCTCTCTCTCGCGATTAATATCACCACATTACAGTCCAAAATACTTTCCACCAATACCTCTCATTTTTCCTCTAGGAAAAGAAATTCATAAATGGAGACTACTTATGACATTCTATTTCTAATTTTAAAACAATCTCCCTTTCACACTCCCACCCGAAACCAAACAGCCCAATCCTTTCTCCCTTTTGCCCCTTGAAAAAGGAGGCAATTTTTAGAAGCTACCAAGAAAGCACAAGGCATTTGGGCAATGGCAGTAGCATTCGCTTGCAAAAGGGTTTCTGTCGGAAAACACGGTCTTCAATCTCGGTACAAAACACAGTGTCTGCTGTATTACTTTTAATATCAAGTTATTTCACAGGTCTAGCACTACAGGCTAAACATATCCCTAGTAATTATAGCTAGCAATTTTTCTTCCTACATTTTAAAATAAGTCTCCAGTTTTTGTTTTACTAGCCAGAAAGACAAAGTCTTTTCTAAACTGCAACGGTGAAAAGTGGTTCTGGATACCCCTTACTTAAAGTGAGGTGCTCTAATTTGCAGGGTTATCACCTTGTCCATTCCACTTGTCGCACACTATTTTGGATAAATATTCTGTTGGGTTTGGTTTGTTTCAATTGAATCTCTACTACTTAGGAGAAAAATAGCACTGTTGAAATTCCATTAATTTTTATAATATAAATTAGAATGCCTGATTTACACTGAAGCCTTAAAAGGTTTCTGGATCCTTCTGATGGCTGTACAGAAACTGTATTAACTTTGTAGTTATATTCCACTCGTGAAACTAATTCAACTAACCAATAAGCAAGTTTTAAAAGACATTATGTAGCTTCCACGAATACTGAATTGCTATACTATTAAGGTCAGAAAAATTAACTGGTTCTAGCAAAAGCTTTATATATAAACATCAAAATGTATACATACTCTATATCTCCCTGAAAAAAATCCATAAGCAAAATATAAATGTTTAATGCAGGGCAGAATCAATCAGAGATATAAAGAGAATCAACCATTAATCCATTCTATGTGTAAGGGGCCGTACCAGTACATGAACAAATTAAGGTGGCTAATGGAGTCAATACTTTGTTGACTCCTGTAAAAGTCAGCACTTTTAAACAATTCAGAATGTTTTCATGTACTTAAATCACTTTATAACATCTTTCTCTGAAGCTTTCTCTGACAGAAATGTCAAGACACACTAATACATGAAGAGGGAATTGAGGTCGAAGATGCAGAAAGCTAAGGTAAGTATTAAAAAGAACAATCCTTGAATGCAATTATCCCCCACTACAGTATTACAAAAGCAGGAAAAACAGCTTCAGTTTCACTGAACTGATATCCCACCACGTTAAGGCCCCTGATAACCTGACCTATATCTTGTCTGATGCTACAAAGAAAATGTGAATGAATTTATTATACCTTTCAAAACACAGTCTTCTATCCTGGCACTCCAAATATTATTGTGTCATAGTCACAGTCATCTGGTTATTACACCAAACTGGTTATTTCTTTCTAATTATACTCAGAAATGTTCAAAAGATTTGGGCTATAGTAAACAGAAATGAACAAAAGGGAATAAACAACCATCTACAAATAAAAGGGAAGCACAGTCTAATGACACCATTCATATTCTGAAATATTATATTCTTTAGTGATCAAAACGTAATAAATCACATTCAACCTTGGATGGTAAACCATTATAACCATCTGGAAGCCATTACTAAAAAGAAGAGCAGAATCTCTGTTATTGTCATTGTTTAGAAAATAACTATCCAGATATTGTTAATCTCTGATTTATTAACCAAAATATTGTCCTGCTTTATTTTCATTGAAGATTTTTGAAGTAACTGTCTCTTTGCCAGACACCCATGCACAACATTTCCTATCTCTTTGTCCCTAGCATCGAGTCCCATCTGAAAAATGGTCTTCCCTAGTTTTTAATTTCTAGGGTCAGGACAGTGTATCGGACAATGTCCAATCTTTAAAAATCGTCAGATCATTTGGCATTTTCTGAAGCACATAATTACTGAGAAAACAAGAGGTAAGTAGGAGATCACAACACAGAAATCAGAGACTCGGTGAAAAATGAGTATTCATTTGCTTTCTACAGATTAGGTTCTGCCCTTTGGTTTCTGTAAAATCATGCTTAAAGAAAAGGCATCAACAGATTCATCATGTCGTCGTGTTTGTACGTTCTCATGTAGGTCATGTCTCGAGCTGAAACCCTGCCTCTCCACAAAACACTACTCCCTAATTAAAAAACCAACAACAAACTAACAATGGATTACAAGTATTTAAAGATGCATGAAAAGGTTTGTTAACAACTCTAGGCACCTAAATAGTGCATTAGTACTGATACAGAATGAAATAAATGCAGTCAAACTGGATTTTTTTATTTCTCTAGCCAAGTCCTTTTCACCAAAACAGGACCTCTGTTTGTTTTGAGTGTGGAAGATCTACGTACATTTTGCAAGAAAAGCAAGGTAAGGAAGCTGACAAGTATTATATTGTTTTCTCCTGATTTTCAACTTGTCCGACAAACTGCCCACGAAGCTGATCAGTTAATCTGCTGGTGTTATCTACCTTTGGTTACCTTTGTGTTTTATGTAAGCCTCTGCAACTGCATTTTACAACTTGTATTACTGTTCCACTTTAACAGTAATAATCTATATCCGATTCTACAATAATGTGAGGAAAAATATACGAGAACAGTTGCTTACACATTCTGGCGGAGACTTTGAGATTGTAAAAAAAATTTCCAAGTGCCCTTCTCTCCATGTTAACAAATTCTTCATATTCCCCATTTCTTTGTGCCAGTAACAAATGATCTCATCTTTGACTAAGCTCAGGCAAACATTTCACCTACTGGTTTATAAAATGTCTTTTACATTAAAAATGTAAAAATAGCTTACAGTGAAAAGTCACTAGTACGTAAATGTCCTACCACTAATCTACAGAATTAGCTAAACACGGTGCAAATGCCATCTCTGGGTGGACCCAGTTCCTGACTAAGCTGGTTTTGAGAACACATCATGACTTTCTTGCCTGGAAGTTTTTGCATGCTGACTTTGAGTCACCAAGAGAATACTTTCATTATTGTTTAAGTGATTACTTCACTCTTCAGACAAATTTTTCTGAGATCTTAATTTAATCATTTATAGTCTTGTGCTAGGAGATATTAATAGCATTGATCAATCATCTCTAATAAAAGCAAAAGGTGGCATTAAATATCCTTCAGTCTGGCTAAGTGAGGGAATTCCTAAGTGCTAATTTGTTCGTGAGAGCTGATGTAGGAAGGCATGACTTCTCGGCATCCAGCAAGAGAAGCCTGAATGCAACCAAGGGAATCACCCAGAGCTTAACTACCAATGCAATAATTGCAGTAATGAATTGCTACAGCCAATACATGTTTGAAGAGGTGCAAAAGACTGTGGAGCACAGAGAGTACGAGCACACAGCAGGAGCAGAAATTGTTCATATCACATAAGGGAATGAGTGAAGAGTTTTGGCACTGAAGAACACGTTCACAGAAGCCGGTGAGGTGTAGGGCAGGCATGGCAGAGTACTTCTGTGTGAACAGACAACACCTGGAAGTCCACAAACTCTGCCCTATAGGCTCTCTAATCTCATCTGACTTGAAGGTCAGGGAAAGATTTTGTGAGCAGCAAAAATTGAGATCTAATTTATCATAGAATTCTGTGCTTTGTCCCTTAATCTACACCCACCGGGAAAGGCTGAAATTACTCATGTCCTAATTAGCCAGCACGGGATGAACAAAACACTTGGCTAGCTGCTTGCTACAGGACATGATCTCTAGTTCACTTGCTTGCCTTTACCTCAGCAAGGGTGTTGACTTTGGTTTCCCTTCAATTCAACCTTAGGTTTTACAAATCTTGTAGGAGCTTAATTATTTCCAAGACCACAACCCCCTGTGAAATATGGTTCAAATTTGCTATCAGGTTCAAAAATTACTTCAAAAATTACTTTGGAAAGAGGAAGAGGATGGGGTCCAAAGGAGAGAGATTGCATGCTAGAACGACTAGGTTTTTTTCTTTAGAAGTGGAATTTTGTTTTATAAGGGCAACCTGCAACACTGCATGCTTAAATCCTGCAGAAAGCTAGAAATTCACCAGCCAACAATAATGGATTACAAATTGGCCATATTATTCAATTGCAAGGTGACAGCAATCCCTAATATGATCTGAAAAACAAATGCAATCCTAGAATGTAGTAGTTGAGGAACTTCCAAAAGAGATGAAGACTATTAAAGCCATTGTAATGGGTCCTAGTGAAATGACCTTAGAAATAGCATCAAATGTATTTAAGAAAACAAGCTCAGACTGGAATGCAGACAAATAAGGGAGATGGTAAGAGAAAATAAGAACTTGCGGGCTAAGACTAGAGGAACTGAACTCGTTTACCCTACCAAAGTGGAAGAGAAAATATTCTAACTCAGAACCTGGGGGTAACATCTAAGGAGGAAAAGTAGCTGTTGAAAATAAGGTAAAGGACCAGTGCTGCTGCAAGAACAAACAGACACAATCAAGTCGTACAAATTAAATCAGACCGTTTCTAGTCTTCAGAAGAGTTAGAGCAGCCTTCCTAGGGTACAGCTGAGCTACAGACTCTACTGTCCTGCCACAAAGAAGAAAGGGGAAAATCACCTCCAACCTCTGAGGCATCCATATAGGCCTTTAGCTCCTAATCCCAGATGCCAGCAGCACTCCCCGCTGCTGGCTGGCAGGACCTGTTCCGCTTTTTCATTTTTTGACTTCTGTTCCCACGGGAAGTTACACTGGTAACTAAGCCAAAGCTAGTTAGTGAAGCTCCTCTTACGGCCAGTGGAGATGCACACTCTTTGAAGGCAAATCATCCCATTTATCTCTGCCGCTGAAATATCTTTCCTCCTTGCTGTTCAGTGGAACAGCGTGATCTCATTTAGGAATTCTATTTCTTACTCCACCGACTTCTTGCTTAAAATACTTGTCTCTGTGTGAAAACTCACTGTCTTCACTCCCCACCACCCATGGTGGGGCTACTTTTACTCCTTTTCACATTTTGCTGTTTGCACCTTCTGCCCATCAAATTCAACTTTTTAATAGTGATTACTTCAGTAAAAAGAAGGGACTTAATCCTTTCTAGAAATGCCTTCATACATAGTATTCCATAAAGAAAAGAAACTGCATTAAGTCTTTATCCTTTTCACTAAAAATGCTCTTTCCTTTTCACCTAATCAAACGATTCATTTTCACCTAATCAAGTAATTCATTTTCCATCCTCTCAAAGTTATGCAGTGACACAAGAAAAGACAATGTTATTCTTAAGTAATTATTATGCAGACTGCATGTAATTACTCTAGTAATTACTGCTTGCAAGTTTCAGTAAGTAAAATGTATATGGACAATCATTACCAAAAAAAAAAAAAAGTATTAATTCCACATTGTTGTTCTTGGAGATACATCCCACATACATTCCATGACTTTCCTAATTATTAAAGGTATTTTTACCCACCTGACTTCTCAGTTGCTAAAATAACTCTCAGCTATGTTATCTGGATGGTGTTGGTCAGCTGGGTACTTCTGCTGGACTCTCCTTGAAGGGATTGTTTTTCTATGCCTTTAGAAGGACACATATACTAGAAAGCTGCACATAGCGAGCTTCCTAAATTCAGCTAGTGTGCAACAAGGAAACATTCCTTCCTAAGTGAGATAAAAGTCCAGCTTTTATCATCTGATGGGTATTTTGGTGCACTCAGATAACTGGACTGGATTTACAGGTGGGAAATTAAGTCAGGGAATACAGTTCCTAATGGTCCTGTGGTAGAGAAGATGAGACAGCCAGGTGAGAGAGTAGTAGCAAGTTTATAACCTAAAAATTTACCCAGAGATGTCTCGTTCACATCATGGATCAACAATGGGGTTGAGGAAATCATATTAACTTCCATTCTGTGTTCAGAGTGCTTTATTTTTATGTCTGTACTGTTGTGTTGTCCTCAGTCTGTTAAGGGATTTTACTCACTGGCACTGCCCATACATATTTTCTTTACTTCTTTCAAGAAACACTGATTTCACATTACATTTTCTCATTACATTTTCTTTAACAAAAAGCATTTCAAGCATAATGTGACAGGCTGCCTCAAGAACTAAAAGTGGTCAATCTTAACTTTATTAATTCAAGCTGTGATCTGGT
Source organism: Ceryle rudis (assembly GCA_033439905.1). Lineage (NCBI taxonomy): Eukaryota > Metazoa > Chordata > Aves > Coraciiformes > Cerylidae > Ceryle > Ceryle rudis. Next base: position 86,163 of record JAAGNO010011223.1, read on the forward strand.
AATGACTGAGAGCTAGTGAAAGGTTTCAGCTAAACGGGGTAAAAGTCAAGCTGGTCTTCCTTTAAACTGTTGTGTAAAGTAACTCTAATCGCCACAATAATTCCACACCAGAAACATTTGGCCTAATTTATTATTTTAAATATAGCTACTCTTACCTACTCATGAGAAACGTCCCGCCCCTTTAGCCTAAACTACCCTCAATCCTCACCCACCACCCTACTCACAAACCCCCCTGCCCAGCACCATCGCCTCCAGGCCTGGCCCGTCTGCTGGCTCCCGGCCGCCCTTCCCGCTCAGGAACTTGTGTTTTCCACAAGCTTTACTAAAGGGTGCCCGTACCTCAGCAACGCCGAATCGGAGGGACGCTGTGGACAGCGGCTGCAGCAGCAACCACTCGCCACCCTCACCCACCTGCTCTCCGGGGGTCAACGCCTTCGGCCTTCCCCTCAGGGTACCGCCCTCTGGGGCGCTCCTCCGCGGCCTGGTCTGCAGTTCCGACCAGGCGGTAGCCGGGGAGCAGGGGCCCGTCGCCGGGCGCCGCTTGTGTTTACCCGCTTCTCCCGGTAACGGCTGCGGCCGGGCCCCGTCCCCATAGCAACGCCGCCGGGGTCGGCCGCGGCCCGAGCGGCGATGGCAGGGGCTGGCGCGTCTTACCCGGGGCAAGGGATGGGGGCGAGCGGTGAGGGGCGTTCATCGGCCGGGCTACTTGCGTCCGGGGGGGGGTGCTTCGCACAGCCGCCGGGCTCTAGTAT
>JAAGNO010011224.1:0-15705 GCA_033439905.1 Ceryle rudis
ATTCCCAAGGCAGCAGCGGGGAGCAGGTGCGCCCCGGGACTCGCCAGAGCCCGGCTGGGCGCGGCGTTCCGCTCGACCCGTCCCCCAGCTGCCCCACTCACCCTGTCCGACAGGCCGGGCCGGACCGGGCCGTCCACGTGTTCCCCGGCCCTGCCGCCGCCGCCGCCTCGTACCCCACCGCGCTGCACAGCCCCGCCTGCTTCCGATTGGCCCGCGCCCCCCCTGACAGGCGCCGCAACCAATAGGGAAAACAGTGTCGCCCAGAGTGGAGGCTGCCGAGCGCCGCCGGAGGGAGTCCCGGGGCGGGGGCAGGAGCGCGGCCGCGGTGGTAAAAGTGCGACGGCGGCACCGGAGCGACTTCAGTCTCTCACCTGCTGGTACCGCGGGACGAACAACTTGGCGGCGCATGGCTCCGTCCAGGGCCAGCCCAGCAACTTCACCTCATCCCCAAGACGTTGGGCAACTGCCAACAGCTGCCATGAGCGCTCCCGGCGCGTTGCATTGTGGGGCCGTGGGGACGCGGCAGCGAGGGGAACGGCGTTGGGGGCGTGTCAGCGCATGCGCCGGCAGCTCGCACCTCCCCTTCCACCTCCCTCCCGCTGCTGCCGGTGGGCGCCCGGTGCGAGGAGGTGCTTCCGGGGCTAGGGCGCGCAGGCCGCGCTTGCTCGGCGGGGGAGTGGAGGTTCCTCAGGCGCCTTGACGTCCACTTCCACGGCTGCCAAAGCGGCAGAGGCGGCTGCGCTGCAGGTATGCGGTCCTAGTGTGAGAGAAATGTGTTTGGTGACACAGCACCGCATCCCTCTCAGGGAAATGAAAGCTTCATGGGGGCTGTCACGGAGTATGCTTCACGCAGCTTCAGTACTGTGTCTAGTTTTGGGCGCCACCGTATAAAAAAAGACATTGAGGTTCTGGAAAGAGTTCAGAGAAGGGCAACGACGCTGGTCAAAGGTCTGGAGAAGATGGCTTATGAGGAGTGCCTGAAGGAACTGGGGTTCTTTAGTCCAGAGAAGAGAAGGTTGAGGGGAGACCTTACTGCTCTCTACAGCTACCTGAAAGGACGTTGTAGTGAGGTGAGTGCTGGTCTCTTCTCACAGGTGACCAGTGACAGGACAAGAGGAAATGGGCTTAAGTTGTGCCAGGGGAGGTTTAGGTTGGATATTAGGAAAAATTTTTTTGCTGAGAGACTGGTGAGATGCTGGAAGAGGGTGGAATCACCATTGCTGGAGGTGTTTAAAAAACACGTAGGTGTGGCACTTCAGGACATGGTTTAGTGTTCCTGCTAATATTTAGTATACGGTTGGACTTGATGATTTTGAAGGTCATTTCCAACCTTAATGATTCTATGATTTTAACTGCCCAAAGTGCTCATGTAGTTTTTATGGGCTTGGTTAGAAGGGTTAATATGATTAAGTGCAGCTAGTTAATGAATTTTGTCCCACGTTCAAGCAGTGTTTTTCTTCCCTGATTTCTTCTTTGCTTAGGAAACAACAAAAATGACTAACCGAGAAGAAGCTGAGATACAAGTTTCAGAATTAGATTTGCTCTCTAGCATGTTTCCTTATGAGGAAGAGTTCATTGTGACTGACCAGCTGGCTGTAGCAGAACTAAAACACTATGTTGAAAACGAGTTTGCAGAGATGCCATCTTCAAAAGTTCAGTTTATTCTGAATGTAAAACCAGACATCTCTAATAACTCTATGGTATTGTAAACACATTTATTTATTTATTTATTTATTTATTGGGATTTTAGGGCTCACTCAAACTGAATATTTGATCATTTGTTTTCAGGTGGAATTCTCTATGGCCTGTGCTTTACCATTTAAATACCCAGCTGTTCTACCAGAAATTACCGTGAGGTATGGAATTAAAAGTACAGCTAATAAAAAGATTTAGAAGTTATGGTGTACTACATACATACAGTTATAATAGGAAAAAAACAGTCCTTGTTTTGGTAGTTTACTGTCAAATTAAGGCAGAAGGACAACACTGTTGAAGAAAAATCTACAAGGTTATGATTTCTCTGGTGTCCTCTGCAAACAAGTGAGAAAAATGGGAAAAGTGTGGAGGAGTGCCATCTGCTGTACAGAGGCTTTACATGTGGATACTGTTGATAGGTCTGATGCTCAAGAAGAGAGACAGTTGTCCATTTTGACAAGGCTGAACACTAACTAAAGGAGTGAAAAGTTAGTTGATGGTCTTATTCTTCCCTTGTTGAAATGCTGTTGTTCTCAGGCTTCTGTTATTTTTTTTATTGGAACATTTCTGCTTAAAGAGTTAGGCTTGCGTATTACAGGATATTGGTTCAGCCACCATACTTACTTTTTAAGTACCTTTTTCTTGATTTTGATTTACAAAGTTACTATATGTGAACTCAAGAGTTAGCACACCAATTAAATACCATTTAACCTTTTCATAGCTACTTAAGTATCAATAGCAAGTGCATGCCATCTAAATGTCGCCTGATTTTGTTGTCAGCTTGAAGTAAAACTGTTTGAGAAATGTGCTAAATTGTAAGCATATTACAACTGCACTTGTATTTTTATTTAGGTCATCATTGTTAAGCCGCTCTCAGCAGATTCACCTGAACTCTGATCTGAAAATGTATTTGATGGAAAACTCCAGTGGTGAGCCCTGTATGTTGAGTGCAAGGGAATGGGTTAAAGATCACGCAGCTGCTTACATTGACAAAGAGCTTTCGACTTCTTCGGTGACAATATTAAATGCCACACAGTCAGAAGACATCACGTTCACTCGTTTGTGGATCTATAGTCATCACATTTACAACAAGCAGAAAAGAAAGAATATTATTGACTGGGCTAAGGAGCTCTCCCTGTCAGGGTTTTGCATGCCAGGGAAACCGGGTATTGTGTGTGTAGAAGGTCTACAAAGTAATTGTGAAGAGTTCTGGTCAAGGTTAGTTTTTCTTTATACTTAAACATCATTACTAGTTAGAATATTACATGTTTCATGTTGTATATGTGGCCAGAAGGTAGGAAATCCAACCACCTTCCAACCTATAAAAGTCTGTGAAGTTTGTGTAGATCATCATGTATTTGCAACTCTGAAAATCCACTGTACTGTTGGTTGCAGCAATCAAAGATACTGGTACTGCACAGTGCACGTTTATTTCTGTTTTACCTTCCTCTGTATTTCAGTTGCATAGCAATGGACTGCAGTGCCCCAGTCGTGTTAGATATGGGTGCTGTCATACTGCTTTGCATTTGGTTTTTATTCTTCTCCCATCATTTATGTTTCTGGGTGATGCAGACTAAATGGACATTGCCATTTGATTATAATAGCTGAGAGAGTATGAGAATATGAGAACTCTTAGCATGGGCAAGGAAGAAGTGAGAACTGATACTGAACACACATCTTCATTAATTGTTTTGTGAGTAATAACAAGGTTCCTCAGTCCTGAGGAGATAGAAAGAAACAAGCTCCTGCTTTTGGGAGTATTTGCATGTGCGTAGTATTTCTATGACTAGCTAGGGAACCATTATCTGTGTGAAGATGTATGTACAAATGGAATTTATTGACTTCTGTGATAATAGCTATTTCATAGTATTTTCTAAAACTGTCTTTATTTTATAGATATTTCTCCAATTGCTTTCAGAGTAAGAAGATTAACGTGGAAAAGAATTCTCATTCGGCACAGAGAAGATGTTTCCTTGGAAGGTGGAGGACATACTGAAATTCAAAACCAAAGGAAGTTCTCCACTTTGGAAGAAAAATGTTTTGATGCACATGGTGCCAGAGGAAATCATATGGATTTGGGGCAGCTATATCATTTTTTAGAAGAGAAAGGATGTGCTGACATTTTTAAAATGTACTTCGGGGTTGAAGGGCATTGAAGCAGTTGAAGATCACCACAAGTCCAAGTGCCTGCGAAATTAATCCTCATGGCAGATTCCTTAGTTGTTCTGCAACAGTTGATCAGAGATGGAATTTATAATTTGTGGTTTATATGATCCAGTTTTCAATGAAAACAAATATCCAGTGAAATTGTGAATAATGAAAATTACTTGAATGCTTTATTGCACTTTAAGAGCATTTAGGGTACATACCTAATTAAAATGAAAGTTTGATTATCTGACCGTTACAGAATTACAGATAAATGAATAGATGGAATTATGGTGAATGAATAAGAAGAGACAACAATGAAGTGTGGCTATCTCAGGAGAGGAAATGTTTACATTATTTGTTACTGTTTACATACACTCCCCGAAGACTTTTTTGTAACAATGTTTTCTTTTATTTTCTTCCTGAAAGTATATTAAGTCATGAGATGTTATATTAAAAAAAAAAAAAAAAAAATCAAAAACCAAACCAAAATTAAACTCTTGTCACAAAAGTCTTGTTCATGCAAACAGGATGAGCTAGGATGCCTACTCTAAGGCATAAGAATTTTCTATAGGTAACAGAGATACGGGGGTGGCTCCACTCTACCTGTAGCTGAGGAGTCTGCTCTGTTCACTCATGGAAAAGCAGAAGCTTACCATGAGTTGGGGTCCCCTCACAGTGCACTCCAAACCAGTAAAACCATCCACAAGTTTGCAGTCCCCTAAAGTGCATTAGGCTGTGTATGTTTCTAAGTCTGGTCTCAACAAACATGTATCAATAAATGCTATTTTGTTTCTTCGCTTATGGATTCTGTATCTAAATCACATACATGTGTTAAAAAAGAGGGCATTGTTTGCTTCTGATGTTGATTAAATGATTTTGTGTGGATCTGGTAAAGCTCCTGCTCAGATTTCTGCTCGGAACTCCCAACACCCTTTATAGTGATTGCATTCGACAAGCGCAGATCTGCCTCTGTCGGGAAACTCTCGCCAAACCCTAAGTCCTTGTAAGCGTACGGGAATGCCGCGGCGTAAGGAAGACCCCACGATAAGCTCCAAGTCTCCGCACTCTGAAGACCTGTTGATGGGTGCAAAGTTTCAGGACACTTCAGTTGGATGACGTCATCCCTGTATTGCACCGCAACGCGCTGGCCATTATGGGAATTGTTGGCCCTTTTCCTGCCGGCACCGGCTCATCTCTCAAGAGTCCGAGGGAGAGGGGCCCGCGTCTGCCGTGCCGCGTCCAGCCCCAGAGGACCCGCGGACCCCGCTGGGGTTGATGGGGGCGCCGCGCGGCTGGCCCCACCCTCCGGAAGTTCCGCGCTCCCCCGCCCCGACTTCTCCACCGCCTTCTCGCTACGGGCTTGTGCCTTGAGCCCAGCGCCGGCGCCGCCGTCATGGGAGGAAAGAACAAGCAGCGGACCAAGGGCAATCTGCGGGTGAGCGTGCCCTGCGGGGCGGGGACCGCCGTGCCGCGCCTGTAGGCCCCGGACCCCTCACGGCCTCTGACAGGGGCTCTGGCGGGCGGCCTGACTGGGCCTCGAGGCGGGGGTTTCCGGCACGGAAGGCCGCCCTTCTTTTCCCTCCTCCTCCCGATGCCTTGGGAAGAAGGGGGCTGTTGGCGTCCGAAGCCCCTCCCCTCTGGGAGATGGCGCTGCCTTCGGGCACGGTTGCAGTAGCTGGGGGCCGTGGCCAGCGCCGGGCTTCAGGGGCGACTCTTGGCCTGCGCCCGTGCTTCTGTAAGGGAGTGCGACGGCGATATCCTGTGGCGTTCGTACGCGTTTTGCAGTGAGGGGCAAGGGCAGGGGGGTGTAACTGCAAAATTGCTACGAGTTTAACTCCAGCAAGGTACCGGTGGGTAGAGTTGGTGTCTTCCTGTGTAGAGCCTTAGAGTATGCCTGTGGTAGGGTCTCCCTCTTGCTACCGGGCCTGAAGAGGTGTGACATCTGTCATATGGGACACTTGCTCAGAATGGGAGAACTGTGGGTGATGCGTTGTGTTCAGGTTATAAAATTCCTACAAATCTGCTCCATCTCATGTCTTTAGAGAAGAATAGGGAACCCAAAGATACGTGTTTTTATAGTTGAGGTTTCATGTGCAGAAAAAAATATTTATTCTGTAGACATAGCAGTCAGGTAAAATGTGGCTTATGTACCTCATTAAAATCAGAAAAGTACGATGAACTGCAGCAAATCGTCATTATCGAAGAAAAACAAAACCCACCAAAACCAAACAACCCACAGACCTCCCAGAACTGCAACTGTCATTAGGAAATAAAAGGTATTTGGATTATAAGGCATCACAGAGAACATTAAAGCATCTGTTGGTTTGGGGTTAGTCTTTTCTAAAAAGCACGATTGAAATAAACATGAGCCACTGATACACATAGCAAGGTGTTGACTTAGCTGGGGCAAACTCGAAGAGATGCTGAACTCCATACCGCTCTCTGTAATACTAATAGTATTATGTTATTATACCATGTTAATATGTAGCCTTTTGATCCATTCCTCTAAATCCTTCACATCCCCTTTGTTGCTGGTAGCATCCTTCGTTCTGCGTGTTCTGATTTTTCCCAACGAAATGAAGTGCATTCCGTGGGAGCTGTATTGGTCCATATTCAATAAAATGAGAAGAACTAGTAAAAACAGGAGCAGTGAAGTAGAGTAAATGGTTTCTTAGTGAACTGTTCACTTACAGAAGGACTTTTGTTTTTATGCTTTTTTGTACGTGTATAAAACTGATAAAGTTTTCAGTAAGTATTAATGGATTAAGGGAAAAGAGAATGCTGATTCTAAAAAGAATAATTTTCTAGGTCAAACTTCTATGTTTAATGCATAGGTGGCCTTTTTTGTGAGACTTTGTTTTAAATAGAAGGTTAGTTACAGAATATAAACAGGATCATTATTTCAAATGCATGGTGTGTGCAAAATAAAATGACTGAAATAGATAACTGACTTTTATCCCTGTTTATTTTGTCAGCCTTCTAGCAGCGGCCGAGCTGCAGAGCTCCTCGCCAAAGAACGTGGAACAGTGCCTGGGTTTATTGGCTTTGGAACATCTCAGAGTGATCTAGGATATGTTCCTGCAGTTCAGGGGGCAGAGGAAATAGACAGCCTTGTGGATGCTGACTTTCGAATGGTGTTGCGAAAACTTTCTAAAAGGGATATCACGACGAAATTAAAAGTAGGTGTATCATTTGTCCCCCATCAAACTTTTCTACCAGGAAACAATACAATTTTTTTTCTTGGGGATGGGAGAGGCATATATCAAGGTAGCCAATACTGATTTTGTATTGGTAAATTTGCTAGAACTACAATCCCGATGGTATCTTGGAGGTCCATCATGTGATACTGATGAAGCATTCATCAAATTAGCTCTATAGATGCTCAACTGCAGGAAATTAATTGATTTTTCAAAAAGAGAGTTGTAGTGTTTGGTAGAAGCTGATAAATTACAGAACATATCCATCTGACTTCTTAAATCATGCTCTATTTTGATTTTAGGCTATGCAAGAGTTTGGGACAATGTGCAAGGAAAGAGAAGCAGATGTTGTTAAAGGTGTTCTTCCTTACTGGCCAAGAATTTATTGTAAAATCTCAGTAGTAAGTATTAAAGTATCTAAATTAACAACTTCTCTGCATACATCCTGTGAAAGCCTCTAAGGCAGTCTTACTGATATACCTAACTTTGTTTCAATTCCTGGCTTATTCTAGGGAACACACTGAATTTGAAGGAGAGTGGTGTTTATTGTGGGGATGTTTCAATATTAGCAGTGGGTGGAATCTTGAACTGTTGATTCCTAGGCTGTGCTTACTGGATGGAGATAGCTATTTGTTAGGACTTTGTGTTGAAAAGATGACAAAATATTTCTTCTAATAAAAAGTTCTTTCATGTAGATTCCAGGTGGCTAAAGAGATACACTGTTCAGTTAACATAATTATAAACCTTTTTGATCTAGGACTAATATCTGACCTGACAATATTGAAAAAGAAAACAAAAAAACCCCAAAAAACCAAACCAAACAAACAAAAACCAAACCCCAAAACAAAACAACCCCCACAAACAAACAAACAAACAAAAAACCCACAAAAAAACCCCCAAAACCAAACAAACAAAATCAAAACCCAAAAAGCCCAAACATGAAAAGACCATGTGTAGCCAGGTAATTCATAATTTTCTGATAAATTTTATACATTTCCAAACTATTTGGTCCAGCTACTGTTGGAAACACAGTATTGGAAAAGATGAATCACTGTTCTGATCCATTAGCATAATTCCTAGTATTTCTTTCAGGAGCCAAGAGCATAAAAAGTCACGGTGTTGTAAATTTATACACAAATAATGGATAATAAGGCACAGGTTATGCAGGCTTGTGGTCATTTCAATCTGAAAAGTGTTTTGAAGGCTTCCTGTTTCTCTTACCTCTTTATTAAATGTCTAAAATGGAAATATAAACTGTTGTTAGGGATATCAGAAGAAGGTTACAATTTTGGATATACAACACATTGTACATTGAAAATACGATGCTGCTAAGTTAGGACTCTTGCCTTATGGAGGGATACCAAGACCTTTTTGTTGTTGCATATTTTAAAATCCATGTACCCCAATTCATTGTGAAAATGGCTGAAGTGAGAGGCAGCTTTTGTTTTTTGTTACCACTTTTGTTTTGCAGTACCTGGCATCAAAGGTACATTTCTTAAAACAATAAAACTTTTTGCTCTTTTTTTTTTTTCTCCTTTTTTTTTTTAACAGGATCATGATCGTCGTGTTCGAGAAGCAACTCAACAGTCTTTTGAGCAACTGATTCTTAAAGTAAAGAAACACTTAGCTCCTTACTTAAAAAGTATAATGGGATACTGGCTGATTGCTCAGTGTGACACTTACTCCCCTGCTGCTTCTGCTGCAAAAGTAGCTTTTGAAAAAGCTTTTCCTTCAAGCAAACAACCTGAAGCTTTAGTATTCTGTAAAGATGAAATTCTTAATGTGAGTTTATAGTTTTGTTTTCCTTTAAGGCTTTGTGTGAAGTACATGCTAACTTTTATTGTAAGTTTAAAACTCATCCTGCCCCCATTTCTTTCTCATCTCAAATTTTGCTGCTGCTAATGTGAGCAGTAAACTGAGGCAAAGACACGTCCTCTTTTTTTTTTTTTCCTTTAACTGTGGTTAGAATGATTGGGACCAGGGGAACAAAGTGAATAGGAAGTGCATTTTCTTGTTTGCATTTGCATGTAATGATGCTCAGTCATCATGTAATGTTGCTGATGGAATAATGATGCTGGAGTAGTAATGATGCTGCAGTGATAAAGGATTAAAGAATGCTGAGCAGTGTTTCAGAGTCTCTACAAGTCTAGTTCTGACCAAGGTTACTGCTTTTCTGCCAGTCATATATGAAACAGAATTAACTCAGTTTAAAAGGTAGAAGTTTGCATTGCTGTCCCATCATATACAAACTTTGATTTGTCTCAGTTTGGCTTCTTTTTACCAGAAGCGTGTTGGCATAGGACTGCAATTTACAAAGAATTATGAAGTCTTGATTCAAACAGTACCACAGCTACTATGTTCAGCAGGAGTCAATTGAATTATGTTCTTGTTCACTGTGATGTCTAAAATGTATTTAAAAGACTTGACTCAGAGGTTGTGAAGTTTCTGCATAATGTATAGATTATATTATTCCCATGTAAGTGTTAGATTCTCATGTTTATATATGTATTTTTTTCCCTTAGGTACTTCAAGATCACCTTCTGAAAGAAACACCTGATACAATCAGTGATCCCCAGTATGTTAGGCTGCTTTAATGTATATGGTCTTGCTCTGTATTGGGTTCTCTGTCCCTGGAGGTAGTCGATTTAGTTTTATTTCAGTAGACAGAATGGTTATTTGAGTTGAGATCACAGCAACTTTCTTTGGAACTAAAGTATAAATGCTTTTGAATGCGTTACCAGTTGTCTAATTCTTGTTTCATCTCTTTTAGAAGTAGCATTTTTGAATAGCTGGAAAATGAGATGACTTAAAACTTTTTTTTTTTCCTAACACTTTATAATGTAATTCACTAGCGTTAGAATCTATGGAAAGTTTACACATTTACATTGCTGGCATCTGAAATCAAAAGAAGAACATGGAAAAACTGAAGTTTATTGTAGAAAAGCTTGAGAAGCTTACTGATTTATTTATAGTTCTCTCTTTTTTTTTTTTTTTTTTTTTTTTTTTTTTTTTTTTTTTTTTTGTTTTTTTTTGTTTTTTTCTTGTATTTTTTCGGATGGGTGGAAAGGAAAGCGAATTTTCCCGGATTCTGACCTGTTCCTTGTTAGCTTTAAAAAAGATGCTTAGCATGTTACCAAAGAAAGAGATGCATTCACTGGAGGAAAAATTAATGTCACTTCTGTCCCAAAACAAATTTTGGAAATATGGCAAACACAACATACCACAGGTGACTTTTTAAATTCTTCCTTATTTTGGTTATTTTTGAAGATAATACACTGAACCTAAGCAAGTAGTAATTACTTGTATTCTACAAGAATAAACCTTGTACTTTGCTGAATTGTATTTAAAATGGCTTTCAAATTTCTAGGCCTTAAATAGACAGTATTGTTCTAAAATTTGCCTAATAGGCTAGTTTGTTATTTCCATGTCACCTTCATCTACTTCTTGGCAATCTATCTTCATTTCAAATTCATATAGAAGTTACAGACTGTGTCAGCTTACGGCATGTGTTCATAGAATCATAGAATGGCTTAGGCTGGAAGGGACCTTAGAGATCATCTAATCCAACCTCCCCACCATGGTCAGGGACGCCTCTCAACTAGACCAGGTTGCTCAAGGCCTTAGCCAACCTGGCCGTGAACACCTCCAGGGAGGGGGCATCCACAACCCCTCTGGGCAATCTATTCCCAAGTCTCACCACCCTTATACTGAAGAACTTCTTCCTAAGATCCAATCTAAACCTATTTTTCCTCAGTTCAAACCATTTTCCTTCATCCTATTGCTGGACACTCTTGAGAAGAGTCCCTCTCCAGCCTTCCTGTAGGATCCCTTCAGGTATTGGAAGGCAGTTATAAGGTCCCCCCAGAGTCTTCTCTTCTCCAGGCTGAACCATCTCAGCTCCCTCAGCCTATCCTCATAGCAGAGGTGCTCCAGCCCCTGCATCATCTTCGTGGCCCTTCTCTGGACTCATTCCAACAGATTTATGTCCCTCTTACGGTGGGGACACAGTATTCAAGATGCGGTTTCAGAAGAGCAGAGTAAAGGGGGAGAGTCACCTCTGTCAATCTGCTGGCCAGACTCCTCTTGATGCATCCTAGGATACAGCTGGCCTTCTGAGCCGCATGAGCACACTGCTGGCTCATGTTGAGCTTCTCGTCAACCAACACCCCCAAGTCCTTCTCTTCAGGGCTACTCCCAACCCAGACTGTACCCAGCCTGTAATCATGCCTGGGATTAGCCCAACCCAGATGCAGGACCTTGCACTTTGACTTGTTGAACCTCATGCATTTTGCATTGGCCCATTTCTCAAGCCTGTCAAGGTCCCTCTGCATAGCATCCCTTCCCTCAAGAGAGTCCACTGCACCACACAACTTGGTGTCATTGGCAAACTTGCTGAGGGTGCACTTGATGACATTGTCCATGTTACTGACAAAGATGTGGAATAGCACTGGACCCAGAACAGATCCCTGAGGAACTCCACTTGTCACTGGTCTCCACCTGGACATCAAGCCATTGATCACAACTCTTTGAGTGAGACCTTCTAGCCAGTTCCTTATCCACCGGGTGGTCCATCCATCAAGTCCATGTCTCTCCATCTTAGAGACAAGGATGTCATGTGGGACTGTGTCAAATGCTTTGCATAAGTCCAGGTAGATTACATCAGTTGCTCTTCCCATATCAACCAGAGTTGTAACTCTGTCATAGAAGGCCACCAACTTAGTTAGGCACAATTTGCCCTTTGTGAAGCCATGTTGCCTGTCACTGTTCACCTCATTATTTTTCACGTGTCTTAGTACAGATACCAGGAGGATCTGCTCCATGATTTTACCTGGCACAGAGGTGAGGCTGACTGGTCTGTATTTCCCTGGGTTTTCTTTGCTTCTCTTTTTAAAAATGGGGGTTATGTCTCCTCTTTTCCAATCTGTGGGAACTTTGCCAGACTGCCATGACTTCTCACATATGATGGTTAGTGGCCTAGCAAATTCAACAACCAGTTCCTTCAGGACCCATGGATGTATCTTACCAGGTCCCAAGGATTGTGCACCTTCAGGTTCTCTAGGTGTTCCTGGACCTGATCTGCTCCTACCCTGGGTGATTCTTCACAATCCCAGATGCAGCTAATGCCCTCTGTGACTTGGGTGGTGTGGCTCAAGTGGTTACCAGTGAAGACTGAAGCAAAAAAGTATCCTTGTCAGGTTTTCTAGTGTACCTCATAACTCCCCTTAGTTTCATCCTGGCATACTTCCACCTCTGCTCTTGACATTTCCTCTGCAATATCTCTTATACACAAACACACACACAAAGCCTTTTTCCCCAATTACACCTGCATCTCCCTTGTAATCTGTTCCTTCAGTGTCCCCTCACTCATACAGTGTGACATCTTCCCAGGGGAGGCTGATTTCATCCCTCAGGAACATTAGGGGATGACTTCCTAAGTCTGCAGAGCCTGAGGTCCTTTTAGAAGGGGACTGGAGGGAACTGCAAGCCAACATTGCTGAGCAGCACTGGTAGGAAGAAGAAGAGGATACTGACATTTAGAAGGGCTCAGCAGCCTGAATCAGTAGAAGACTTTATGGGACACCTTTTGAAGATAGACACCCTCTTACAGGAAATAATACCTTTAAAGACACTGTATTTCAAAAGTTTCTTAAAAAAACCCCACTCAGTTTCAGATCTCCCTCTCTGCCAGTTTATATATCAGTAACTTACTCGATTTTGAAGGATAAATCTAAGGAATTTTGAAATATCTAACCCAGAACTCTGTTCCAAATGGTTCCTATTTCAGACTTGCTATGCAAAAAGCAGCCTAGACAAAAATTCAAAATGCTTAAAAACTAATATTCATGACCACCTGCAAAGTAAGTAAAGAAAAGTGATTTTTGTTCTATTAGAAAACTAGCTTGGCACTGGCACTGAAATATTTCTGTCTGATTCCGGGTTTATTCTGTTATCTTTGAAGTTAAGGCTTCTGGGAGCTGTTTCATGAATATTACCTCTAACAATGTGCATAAGTGCTTGAAGTTTATTGTATTGTTCAGTTAGGATGCAACAAGATAGCATTGTGCATATACACAGCTGTCATCTCTTTGCGTAGCAGTGGGCCAGAGGAGCTAAGCACTTAAAGAGAAGTTTAATGAAATAATTTTCAGACACGAATAGTCAGCAGATATCTTAGCATCACATTTTGGCATAGTATTTTCCCTAATCAAAATTCAGCCCAGTGTAGCTTTTCTCCTTTTTCTAAGAGTGTCTGGATAAAATCAAATGCTTGCAGTTACGCTAATCCTGTTCTTGTGTGAATGAATTCTTTCTGACATCATGCTAGACTTGGCATCATTTTTGGGTACATACCATGGGGGACAGGTGGAATTTCAATAATAACTCCTGTCTCCTTGGTTTTGTTTTAAAGCTAACCTGTGGAATCCAAGCAGCTCAAGCAAAAGTCTGCTGAGGTAAGTTGTATTTTATAGAGATTGAACTTTTTTATTACTGAGTATATATCTTAAATTCTATAGACAACACTAGTTTTACCACTTCTTTACGCTGTGAATCATACAGAATAATGATTTCTTTTATAACGCTTATTTCCTTTCCTGACATCTGAAATTATGTTGTAAGAGCCCAGGTATAACAAGAATTTTATAGACCATTTGTGGAATAAAAAATGTGAGGAATTACTGCAGTTTGCTTATTTCTTTATAGTGAACTGCAGTATAAAGCTAGTTACACTGCACTTAAAGTATTTCCCCATATGCCTTTAATAACTAGTGCTGCTGCACTACACTGCTATGAAATGGATGAAGGTGGCCATCTGGGGCCATTTCTCACACAAAAGGAAATGGATGAATAATTTCGCTATTTAATATGACTGCTGTAATTAGCCAAGATGTTACATAGTCATATAATTACTCCAAATATAGACTTTCTAATGCTTCGAAGGGCATGGCTGGCTGTTCATTAAAAATAGTTTCACTCCCCTCTCCCACAAGCAGTTTAGCAATACGGGCTAGCGGCCACTCCGCTCAGCCTATTTTTGCCCCTGTGTGTTTGTGCATTGTGTGTTGACAACTGTAGCATGTTTGTACTACAAACCGAGCTTTGAATGAGTGCTTAAATCTGTTCAGGCTTTCTAATGTGAAAGGAATGTTGGCACGGCTAGAGAGAAAAAGTAACCCTTTTAAAATTCCTCCTGCATGAAGAAAGAAACTTTTTCTCTGCAGTAAATGTGATGTGAATAGAACAGAAGGTCTAATTGTTTTCCTCTTCTTCTGACACATATGTTGTGAATCGGGTGTGACCATATTTAACTGCAGCATCTATTCAAATTGGTAGCAAATAATTGAGTACTAAATAATAGTTTTATTTGGGAAGGAAGTTTTGTGCAGCTCTTGCAGTAGATTTTAACAAATACTCCTCGAGTGGAATGTGTATTCAGAGATTATGCCTTAAAAGACGTAATATACATATATATACACACTGAGCAGACAACTCAAAGGTAGGTACTCTAAGTGACAGACACAATAACCATCTTTCACTGTAGGTTACTGCAAGGAGTAACCTTTTTTCTCTGTGTCTTTGGTGGAAACAACAAGGAGTCACAGGCTTGAACTGAAATGAAAGCTGTTTAGGATAAGCATTTTGAAAAGTCAGTTCTAGTTTTAAGACCTCTGTATAGGCCCTAACTCTACAAGCCTGCCCAAGACTCATCTGTGTCAGGTGCTCCACTTAGCTTTCAATCTGCTCAGCAGTATTTGTAGCCCTCCCTCACTACACCCTCCACCGCACCACGTCTCTTGTACACCCAAATTTGCAAGTGGAGAGCCCAAAGCTCTCCTTCCCTGTGCCACAGTGGTGATACAACTGCTCTCCCACCATCAGGAAGGGAAGCCTGGGGTACCTATTCTGGATAGATGCTGCTCAAGCCTTTAGTAATTTTGGGCAACAGGAATTGGTCAGAAAACAAAACACTTTCTTCCATTCCTTGTATGTATAGGTAGACAAGGTGGTGTATTAGGAATACCTCTACATATCACATGTGACTGTGGACAGGATCTGCACTGCAGACTCTCTGGGCACAGCACTGTTTCCTTGGCCACCACCCACCATGTTCAGGGTGAGGAGGAGACCCCCTGCAAAATCTACATAGAGATGTCCAGGGCAGGTGGTGGGGGGAGTATAAGTTCAGTCCCCCAGGAGGTAGCTGGGTGACTGTGCTGGGTGGCAGACAAATGGACTGTCTTTGATGTAGGAAGCAGCCACATAGAAATGCTCCCCTGCAGACCACATCTCCAGAGGGACTGGAGCCAGACTTGCCATATAGATCCCTTCTGCAGAGCTACAAGCCAAAGCTCCCAACTCCTCCATAATACTCAAGCACTCCCCTCCCACTCCATCAATTTTGCAGGTGAAGGGTGAAAAATATACAAAAAGATATCTTGCACATCTACCAGGAGCATTGGCACAGGTCAGTTGTGGATGCAAGTGACAGGGAGTGGGGATCCTGAAGGATCTCCCACAGGGATGCATCCTATACCTCAACTCACAGTATCACCATCAAGGCCTGTCAAGCAGCTGATGAGGAGCTCCCAGTCTGGTTTCCTTAAAGCAGTGCCCATTCACACGTACTGAAACAACTCTTTATGTTGGATCAATACATGGTAAAACA